>JAJGRW010004008.1:0-48871 GCA_025461045.1 Carex parvula | reverse complement strand
ACATCAGAGCCGTATGCCATGGTCGAAAGACAATTCAAAATGTATGGGGAGTATAAAAAAAAATAGAATAAACAGGGTGAAAGACAATTCAAAATGTGTGGGAAGTACTAAAAAATAGAATAAACAGGGTGAAAGACAATTTTGTAATGGTTTTCATATTAAATAATGTTAAATAAAAGTATTATGTCTTTTATCCTAAAACTTTAATATAGATGAGAGAACAATTGCGCGGAAGCATTTTTCTTCACATCACAATAGTTAAATGTTTAAATGTTAGCATGAAAAACTCAAAATTTCTTCCAAAATGTTTTGCTTATAATCTCGTTCTCGAATGACATACATGTATTATATTTGATATTCTTTTTTTTCCGATTGAATAGAATATATTTTTCAGACTATGATAATCTCCGGCATCTTATTATGCCCTGCAGCTAAGTTTATTTTGATACATGAACCGCTGTTCCACTTAAACCCATCAATTTTGACGGTTTCCATTTTAAACAATTAGGTGATATATTAGCCGTTGCTTGATGTGTCAATGTTCCTGTTACCAATAGCTTAGATCTATGGTGGTTGTTCCTTGACGGGCTAGACAACAATTGTTTAGGTAACAATTCATAGACCAACTACCGAGGAGGAGATTCTTATGATATGGAGGCAGGTACAGTTTAATTTTTTTTTTTTTTAAATGGTATGTATTTAATATCATGGAAGATAGTGTGTAATAATAGAAATCAAGGAGGATTACGTATAAAGATTACCCTGAATAGAACACTAATAAGCAAATAAGTTTGGAGATATGATAGTAATGTAGAAGGGCTTTGGAAGGAAATTATATGAACTAGATATAAAAAAAAAAACCCATTACCTTTTTTTCACCTTTATGGCAAGGGATTATGAATGAAACACATTCAATTGATATAGGTACAAATAAAGTATTAGGAAATGACAATAGTCAAGGCGGAGCCAGACTTTCGAACTATGATAGTCAAACACTACCATGATATTTTAGTTTAAATTATATGAAAAATCATACATAGATACAAAATTATTTAAAAAAAAAATGGAGGTCAATTAACCCCCATTGCTTGTACTTAACTCCGCCTCTGACAATAGTTATCTTGTTTTGGCACGATAAGTGGACAGGTTAATGCTCTTTGAAAACATTATTTACGTAATTATAGAATATTAGCTTAGAACCTGATTTAACTGTAGTAGCTCAGGCACTTGATTTTGGATAGTGCAATCTAAAATTTAGAACACATTTAGTGGGGGTAATTTAGTTGATATATTGTTTCCTTATTGGAACATTTGGCTTCTTATTATCCATCTGATAATAATGATGCTATTATCTGGGGATGGGATTGGGATACTAGGGGAATCTTTTTAGTACACTCATACTATGATTGGCCATAATTGGAGAGATTAATATGAAAAGTTACCAAGATACAATGCAGGCTGATATCCCCCCTTAAAAAGTTTTTTTTGTGGCCAGTACAGAAAAATAAGTTGTTTACTAAAAGACAACAGACAATCTACATAAAGAGAGGTTGGCAAGGTGATTTGCAATGTGTTTATTGTCAGGAAGTAGAAACTGTCGATCACATGGTTGTTTCTTGTTCAATTAGTCTTATTTTTTATTTTTTATTTTTTTGAAAATTCTTGGCAGGAGCTACCTTGTTCAATTAGTCAATGTTTTAGGTGCTGGATTGCACATTATAATAATTTTGTTTTTTTAGGGTAACACTATAGAACATTTACGGATATAGATACCTTATACCTTAAAGGATAAGAAAATGGTTGAATTGATTAGGTTGTGTTATGGACCATTTGGTTCGAAAGGAATAGAGACTGATTGTTCCACTGATATGGGAGATGCAAGTCCAACTCTCGCGAAAAGCATCTAAGAGATTATGGGGTATAGCGGGTGTCCGGAGCCCTTTAATTATAAAAAAAAAGGAATGATACATTATGACTGAGGCAACAGAGAAGATAAAAGTGGTACAAGTACTTGCATAGAACTTGGGAGGAAATGCGAGGGGCGACACCATGAATTTGTTTTGATAAAAAGCTCTGTGATGGTTTCTTACATTGCATTTTGTGATGATTCTGGTGTTGATAACCTTGGGATTATAGTTTCATAAAAATTACGTTAGTTTTTTATGTGGAACTTATGGTATCGGGATGTGGTACCTACTAAAGTAATGCCTATATTAGAACATTAAGTGCTTAGCTTTTGAATTGGCAACTTGTATGACTACCGGGTTGTGCAACTAGACACTAGTTAAAATAGTTCAAACTGTAGTTTAATTCTGTAGGTTAAATCTCCAGAGATACCGGATGCGGTATCCTTTGATCAATAGCTGATGAACACGCCCGCTATTTCGAGAAACATATCATAGACCATCTGACAGAGCTCTCTCGTATAATATATCATATTTATACCCAACATTTTTTTTTTTTTCAGGAAAAATATTATTTGCGTAATCAAGTTATTCCAGTACTCTATGCTAAATATTGGAAGGCTACCATCAGTTATTGATTTTGCTCTTAAGGCGTAATAACTTCAATTATCTCGATAGTAAATTTATAATCGCGTATGAAAAAGGGATACACTCAAGGAGACGGACTGTATATGACGATCAAAATAACATAATCTAATGTATTTATTTTCTTTATTTAGTCAGTAATTCAAAATTAGGATTGTAGACCACGTGTTGATTGGGATTTTTTTTTTCAAGTAAATCATATTATTTTGTAGAGGCGGATTTGAATGCCTTCATTATTTCTCTATTTTTAAAACTGCAATAACTTACACTTTAAAACTTAATTGTCAAAGTAAAACGGTATTTATATCATTTTCTCTATGCACACGTAAAAGATCACGACATTCCGATTTTACTTTAATTAGTATCAAGATCTTATAAAAATATACCAATGTGGATAAAATGAGAGGAATTTGAGAATGAATTGTGCATCATTTGATCAAAAACACATGAATTAGAAGAAAGATATTTTTAGTTTTGACAACGGTCTTAACGCGCTAAAAACCGCTGAAGGATCACTAATTTGATAAAATAACATGTTAAGCCAATAGAAGAAATCCATGTTGGAAAAGAAGTATATGTTCAAATCAAGAAACATTTTGAAAATGACTAATCAAAATTTTCATTAAACAAAATTTGAAGGCATAAAAGCCCGTTGAAATTTACAAATACTGTTTAGTACCCACCCCCCCCCCCCCCCCCCCCCCCCCCCTCCACCCACACGCGTGCATGCATGCAGCGCACGACAAAAACATCTCTTACAAAGTACCAAGGATCAAATGTTGGTGCACATTGTAGTCTTCAATTGTTCAAATTCAAGTTGCAGTTCTTGCATTTCATCAATTGCCAAGTTTAGATGGTCTGATTCCTGTCAAAGCACACACAAAAAGTTTAACCAGACTAGCTGTGTAACAGTACTGGACTGTACTGGCTTCATACAGGCATTATAAAAACAAAATCTACAAATGAAATTTTCATTTGAACTTGGCTAAGTAGATACCCAGTATGTACCAGACTATAAGCTAATTATATTATTTTTGGGCACCAGAATGATCAGATCTGATATTGTAAAACATACTCGAATTGTATAGTGCAGTAACCACTTGTTGAATCTAACTAGTATACAAAAATAAACAAATAAAAAAGTACATAAACTAAGAAAAGACAAAACTACGATTTCAGTACTCACCAACAAGTTTTTGATGTTTTCAAAGACGACCTTAACTGAACCTTCACTCGAACAATGATTGATTTGAGCTCTTACATCGTCATGTAGAATTAGAAGAACAGAGATTACAATTTGCACTTTACGTGCGGGCTCCATTGGAAAGGTGTTATCAATTTCTCCCAATATGAAAGGATTAAATAAATCCAAAACAAGAGATAGGAGCTTGCTGCTTGCTTGAAAGAGGCGGATACATGGTTTCAGTAAATACTTGAAATTTTCTATATTTTCTGATTCAGCAGCCCAGCTTGTTCTTTTCGGAAAATACTGTTTGAAAAAGAAAACAAAAGGCCAAGTTTGGATTAAAAGGATCGGTTCGGTTGAATTTTTGAATTACTTCGTTTTTTTATATATGGTTATTTTGGTTTGGATATTTAAGAACATCTACATATTTTGTATGGAATTGAACATTATATGTAATGTCAACAACTTATATATATAATTCATATTTGTTTTTTTATTATTAAATGTATTTGTGTATGTATTGAGTTTTGACATTTTAAAATTTAATCTACCTTATTTCAGTTCAACCAAACAAACCGAAATTTACTTTGGTTATTTTGGTTGGGTTGTCATTCGGTTGGTTTGGTTATATTTGAAAACCGCATAATATTTTGGTTTGACTATTTTAATTCAGTTTTAACTGATCTGACCCAATGAACACCCCTAGGGCAGAGGGCGTTACATGAGAAAAACATTACTCAGGAAGGAGAGAACGTGCATACAATAGAAGAAGCAATTATGAAGCTAAACACCCAGCCAGCCAAATCATGTACTTCACTATCTGACAGCTTAGAGAGCCTCATGTCAAGTGCAACCACCATTCGCATCAACCCATGCATGTTTGGTAAAGCTGGCTTTCGTGATATCTCGTCAGCAAGTGCGCCCCACAATATCTTTAGGAGGAGTGATCCATCCCCCATTTGAGAGAGGTACGTGAAAACACGACCAGTTAGGGTTCTAAAGGGGTCCTGATTGAGGGTCTTCACTACAACTGTTTCTGTGCAAAAAGGAAATGTTAGAAATACACAAAAAAAGACATTTCAAAATAAATAAATAAATAGAAGGGAGACCTCTCTACAAATATGACCTTCAAAGTCTGAATGTAATATAAATCTCAAAAAAAGAAAAGATTTGCATTAAACCACCAAAACATTGTTAAATAAAAAACTTGATACAAAAATACTGCAAATAAAGAAGTACAAGGACACATTGCAAATAAGCATCATTGCAAGGGTATATTAATTCAGTTCTATTTTATGGAAATTTAAAACAATACCTTGCTAATAATAATAAAAGGTACTAAAATGTCAAATTAATACCAGGATAGATCCTAAAACGAGAAATCAAGGTGAGTAGAAACCCTAGCTGGTCTGAGAAATGCAATCGACTTGCTTTATAAGCTGAATGTAACACCTCAATTATTTTAAATAATATGACTGGATCCAACTCTTCACCTGCATTTAGTTGCAAAGTTAAGAACAAACAAATGAAAAATTTAAGTAAAAAAATGAAAAAAAAGGAACAAATATTTGGGGACTAGATGCTGATCTTGCTCTCAAAAAAAAAAAAAAAACTGAAAAAACTCACAATAACTAAAGACAATAATGCAACAAATCAATCTCTTGGTGGAGGTCTGTTGAATTCCAGTACCAGACAATCAACTAACTTTAGATTTTGGTACTATCATCAAAACCGGTACTAGAAGCACCAATGGACCAAATATTCTACTTGAGTTTATTTGCAGTGAAATTTGTATCGCAAGGAGTATGTGCTAGTGAGGAAAGAATACTTACATAAACAACAGGACGAAAGAGACTTAAGAAGGGCAGGTGTCAAGCTCGAGAAATAATACAAACAACACACGGCCAACTCCTGGCACTCGCCTGGAATTTTCATGAAAATACCCTTTGGTTTCGCATTGAAAAAAACACAAAGGGACAATTGAATAGTGTCATATTCTACTGCTAGAGGGGTTGTTGATACACTGGTCTGACCCACTCGGAGCAGGAGATTGAACATGACCTAGAAATAGCAAGAGAGGATCATTAAATTGCTAAATCAACACAATAGAAAAGATCACACCAGTTAATATCAGAATGTCTGGTACCTTCATATACTGGCACAGTATCAGGAGGTGTTGCTTTTTAGCACTCTCTTCTTTAGCAGGTTCCTCTGTAGCAATATCCTCTTTAATAGAAAGATACTTCTCACCCATGTGCAAGAGAACACGAGGTAACTCTCTAACCCATTCAATTTGATAATGCATCAGCGCAGCATAGTAAGGTATGACTGGTATGGACCTGCTCTTTTCGGGAAGAAGCATCTCTTCAATACAAGATAAATAACCCAACATAAGCTTAGATTCCACATTGCATTCTTTGTATGCACTTGTAAAGGCCTGAATTTCGAAAGATAGAAAAAGCAAACAATGACTTCAATATATGCATATGTTTTGCAGAACTGAAAGAAATAATGCTGATATTAGAATTTAGATACACTATTTCTATCATTTCAGCCAAGTATCAACTCCAGCTTAGTTTCACAAAATAGAGTGAAGAATAAAATAGTTAATGCTAATTTTAGTTGCAATTAAGAGTAAAAAATTAAGGTTAGATGTAACTTGACTGATGCACTAGATTTATTAAAGTTAAACACAAGATCAACTGAGACAAAATTGGACCAATTTGACACTATTAGCAACTATGGTAAATGGAGGGTCAATTGATTCTTCAAAGGCAAGGTACAACAGTTTTACCAATCTGCAAATAACCCAAAATTTGGTCTTATTAAGCTTCAAGTAAGCTTTGCTTCTGCTATTCAGTATTACTTGATAAAACCAATTATGCTTCAATTAACCTAAATTTTGCAATTACGTCCATTTTAACCAACAAAACATAAGATATCCAACTATTCCAACTTTTTAGTACCAAGTAACAAACCTAACCCAATTGAGCCTCAACTGTGAAGCTAATGCCATAAACCTTGACTATGCAACTACTCTTATAACTTCAAAAACATAATTCAAATTAACAAAATGTGTACCTCTAGCAATCGATCCTTCCACTCATTTGTGACATGTGAGATGAGCACTTGCATGTAAGTTAATAATGACGCTAAATTATCCTCTTTTTTCTTACTTAGTCGTACACCAGACATATCAAGCAGAGTTCTCTCTATGAAGTTGAGAAATTCACCAGCCAAGTAGGACATGGGCCCCACCCATCCACCAATAAGCAAGAACACTTCCACAATTTTAACATTTAGAATGAAGAATTCTTCATCTCCCTGTATTTCCGAAATCAATTATGATAATAAATTGAATATTTATCAAATTGGTCTATGTTTATCAAAGCCACATTCTCTATCCAAAATTTGAGGCGTGCCAATCATCGTCCATGGCAGGCTCGACCACCACTCCTAGCACTCCTAGCACACCATGTCATCTGGCATCTTTGTCTATAAGTGTGAATCCTGTAAAAATTTTCAAGTTTGTATGGAGTTCACACTTGTACAAAACTTGTACATGGTTCACACTTAATTTCCACTTTGCAGAATAGAATACATGTGCTGGGAGTGGTTGGCGAGTGGCAAGAAAAATCATTTCCCTTGCAACAATTGTAATGTCAGATTACAAAAAAAATTAAAACGCTAGAAAATTGTAACAACTACAATGATCTAATCTAAACAAGACCTACAATTCATCTAAAAAAATTGATTGTGTTCATGTGTGCATGTATTAGAGAGAGAGAGAGAGAGAGAGAGAAGACATAGAGAGACCTTGTCGATGAGGTCATTTTTTAGCCCAAAAGGAAACCCCTCCAATATTTTCCTCAAATGAACCAAAATAGAGCACCTCAGATGCTCTTTCGGCATGTTTGAATTTTGAACAAGGACCTCTGAAGCTGAATACAAACACTGAATAATGGATGATAAAATCTTGAACGATTGACCAGTTACATCTGGAGTTGTGCTAAATAAGGACATGGATTCCTCAAAGCAGTTAGCAAGAACTGGTATGAGATTTTCAATCTTATCAAATTTTGCCGAATATCCTGAAAAAAAAATCAAAACATAACCATAACAAAGAGAGCAACATAAAGCATGACAAGGGGTATAAAGGCTTTGATTCGAAGGGTGATCATTGCTGTTGTTGCTGTCGTTGACTGTAATTTGTGTACTGCCAGTTGCATATGCTATTGGTTCAAAAATTACCCCTTTTCAAATTTATTGTGGCTGAAAACTGCTCATCGTGAATTTTAACACATATCTACCAGGAGTTGCCCACTAGTGCTAAAAAAAGATTGTTACAGGAAACACGTCCCTCTCTATGACAACTGTTATGAATTCTTTTTTAAATCTATCCTCGGTGTTTATTGTTTAGACAATTAGCAGCTCAGATCCCCTATTTGAATTTCGAAAGCCATTTTGAAGCAATTTTTACATTGTCGCCCTCTTAAAAAATAAAGCTTGGAATTGAGTGAAATTCTGAATTTCTCTAGTATTAGCCAACTGGGTCAACTTTCTTATGACAATGGAAAATGGAAGAAAAAATTAAACATGTTTGGACTTAATTGCAAATTTACCAATTCTTCCACTAGGCTCTTCAGAGGTGTCTCTGTATGCATGCAAAAGTCGCCTCGCAGCAGTGCTTTTATTCTATGAACAAGTGAGAAACAATAAAAAAATTTCAAAAGGAGTTCTCACCAACTGGAGGATAAGAAAAGATATAAAATGTACCAACAGTACCCCCCCCCCCCCCCCCCCCAAAAAAAATGCCCCAACGCTCACTGACAAAAGAGCATTCCTAAAATATTTGACCGAAAGAAACAAATTGGTCCAGAACTTTCATTTGCACCACATTGGTCTTTAAATTCCCCAAAAAAAGCCAAGTTGTACCTGAACTTTCATTTGCACAAAATCAGTCCTCGAACTTTACAAAAACATGAACTTAGTCCTTTGCATTCAAGGACCGATGTGGTGCAAATGGCACTCCAAGGACAAATTTAAATTCATTTTTCAAAAGTTCAAGCAACAATCAGCAAAAATGAAAGTTCTAACACTTTAAGGACCAAAACCTAAATTTAATAAAACAAAAACCAAAAGAAAAAGAGTAACAATATCACTATCCACACAAGTAGAAAAGTTCCCCACTTAAAAGGAGTATATGCACATCAACAAAAACTACTCCACATTAGCAAAAAAAACTATCCATGCCGGCATTATGTTAGATCAATTTGTACAGAGCATCCTAACTGAAACAAATTGAAAGTCCAGTGACCCACTTATAACACAAAAGCAACCTATTAGGAAATTTGCGCAAAATCTTAAAAACCAAACAAAATATATTGGTTACCAGAACTAAAGTCTGGCAAGTAATACGCTCAAATTTCTATGGTTAAACACAACATGGTACAAACCTGAGTATTAATCGTATTGTCCGTATCAATTCCTTTATTATTGAGGAGAGAAAGACAATGCTCAAGGCCGCTCAAAATGCTGTTGAGCTGGTTCTTCTCTTGTAAATATATCTGGCTATTTCTCAATATATCCATGTAGTGGTCCAGTACCTATAACATATGATAAATGCAGTAACATTTCGCATGTCCACGGTTAACTGTAACAAAACCACAGAAGTACCGAATAACGGTAACAGAATTACGGTTATTTACCCCAAAGTTTAAGCAAATATGTTGTCAAAAACCTTGATTAAATATTGAGAAGGTTGGAGTGCTAGTGTTACAATTTAATGGGATCCAAATTTAAAACATAAAGATTTGGTCAAAAACTGCCAGTTATTTGAGAGTTTATAGTATGGTAATGTACAAATACTGTGCCAATCAGATCTTGCACAAGCATGTGCTATTCAAATTTGCAATTGTTGATACAAACCTTGTCAGAATGCATGAAGAAGGAAGAAGAATAGCTATGAACAAGGAGCCTAAAAAATTTAAAAGCTGACAGACGAATATCAACAGTCATGTGCGTCATCGCATTAAATATGTATGCCATCAAGAGGTCCACTGTTGGTCCCTTTATATCCTGAAAAATATGAACTAAAATTAAGAGAGATGGAGAATTTGAGAATCAGGAAGAGATATATGCCAGCTGTACCAGAAGTGTGGCCGTCTAAGATATCAAACTATCAGGATAAGTTAAATACCAGTCAAAAACCTGTACAGTACGCAAGATCAAAACTTCAGCATTTGATACGTTATTCGAGTATTTCATACCTGTATAGTACACTATTTCTATCTCTTTTCTTATGATTTCATTTGGACCATATATCATACAAAGGCAGAGGATAAGGATGAAGGCGCCAGATAAATACATAAATTGAAGATTTACCTCTTTCAAGGATCTGAAGATCACACATTCAAAAATATTGTATAAAACTTCTCTGACGGCTTTGTCGCAATCACAAATTCTTTCACGCAATTTCTCTATTATTGCGACCTTGTGTGTTTTAAGCTCCAAGGGATGCTTCATTACCAAATCTCTTATCCCATTTAATGACGCTTCATTCCAAAAGTATCCAATATAAAAAAAAATTAGAATAAGTTGCCAATTTTAAAATTGCCAAAACAAAATCAATTTTACAGTGTTGTTTTAGACTATTTTAGGGAAGATTGCAAAACAGTGTCCTATATTATTTATGTGTTGTAACAAATCCCCTTAATCATAACATGAAACAAAATCAACTTTCACAGTGCAACTAATGTCTCACACCTTCAGTATTTCTACACTAATACAAATATTACCAATAATGCAACAAAGGTCATTGTAGTTAAAAGAAATACGATCCATCATTTCCAATAAAATTTTACAAAGATTAGACTAATCTAACATTGAATGTTACAATAAATTATTATAGGAAATATTATATGATTTTTGAAGAAATGATTTATAACTCCTATAAAAATAGATTCTATCAGCATGCATGGTTTATCATTGTTAGATGCCAACTGAAGGTAGTTTTTTTTTTTTTTCTTTTTTTTGTTATTTTCTCCAACAAAACACGACCCTGGGACCTTTTGAAATTATCAATTAAAAAAGGAATGAGTTTTTGCTATTTATGAACAAAATACGGACTGTTTGCATTTTTTCTTATTTTCTTAGGTCTTCCAGTTAGGGTTTTTAAACCAAGCCACATAGCAGCAAAAACACTGAAAATTGGTCAAAAGAAAACTAAAATCTGAAGTACCTCTTCGAAATTTAGAATTATGGTGAGACGTTTGTTGAAGGAGTTCTCTAAGCGTAAGGCCCTTTCTATTGACCGCCATGTCGGTTCTGTCTGCTACCAAGGTCTGTTCTGGTAGAACAATAGCTGTTCACAAAAAAACCCAATTAAATTGTTAATTGTGACAAGACCCTGCATTTCATTACAAGTTAATTCTTGGAATGGGCCTGTTATCTAGAAATTAATATTGGAAATAACTTAGATTGTGCGGTATGTTACAGTTTTTTTAAGTTGGGTCAAAAGTTGAATCCTTTAGAAGTATATTAGTTATACAACACTCAAAAACATTACACCAAATGGACAACCCAATACAAAACAGAAAGCTTGCCACTGCAGACATGCACAAATGTATGAACAATAATGTCCCATTCTTCTCATTTGTTTTTTTCAAAAAGTAGCAACAGCTACCTGTTTCATTAATGAAACAAACCACATACAATATTCTGAAAAAAGAAAAAAACAAACAAATGCGAAATCACTAAAACCTACACTGGGGAACCTATTCTCAGCAATGTAACAGTACCATATCTTTACTTGTACCTATTCTCAAATCAGTACCAAGTGACCTACAAGACTGGTATCAACCCTATACCAGTCCTTATTTTATGACAAGTGCATCATAACAAGCAAAACACATGCGTAGGGAACCCATTCTTTTCATGAATTGTAGTTAAAAATTTCAGCTTACATAGATATATACCAAAATGACACTGAGGCATCAGTAATATTTTTCTAATTTTTGCAGGGAAGTTTGAATTAAATTAAATGGGGACATAGTGACCTTTGGACTTAATTGCTGTATCAGTTGCATTTTTCGGCGGTGGGAGCTTTCTACCGACGCGACGCTTGATTTTCTGAGCAAAAGCAGAAAAAGAAAAAGGAACAATAAAACAAAATAAGAATAATAAGACTATAAGAGTAACCGGAATTATTATTTATTTATTTTAGTTTAAAAAAAAGGCTAATTGCCTGTTTCATTAGAAACCTTAAATATCTTACGGAGTTGTAATTTACTTACTAATACCAACTACTTCTCCCTATCTCTACACAAAGAGAGATCACTTTGGCCTCAGCTTTTCTTATAACCAAATTGCCTCATAGGAAGAGTAGGCAACTAACAACTCAACCGTACCAGACTGGTACAGGAGTTACATATTACCTATCCTTATCTCGGCTTGTGCTTTTGCATCCTAGGCCCTAAAAAAACTTAAAAACTACATACTGGTCGTACTGTATCTTGCCTACCATTATTACAAGCCACATAGAACAGTATAATATGCTAACACTGAGCATATAAAGAGTAACCGGAATGAAAAAAAAAATGAAAGTAGAGCAAGTACCTTAAAATCGAATCCACTCTTAGGTTTCTTTGAAGGTGGTTTTGAGCGCACCATGGTTTAATTCTGAGACAGTCCGGAGAAACAGAGCTACAATTTGGAGAACTGAGACGGGTTTAGGTGAATATCTGCAAGAAGCAGTTAAATCGAATATGAGGTAACCTTAATTTGGGCGGCTTGGAATGGGTTTAGGGCTTTGGCGAACGGTGAGGGACGGAGGCGCGCCGTTCTCTCTCGTATTGTACTAATTCAGATCCAGTGCAATAGCTGACCGTGTAGATGAGATGTGACTATGTTGCATGGATACGAGTACGGGTATCGTATCGGATACGATACGGATACGGCGATTTTCAAAAATAACGGATACGATACGACTATTATATATATTATTTTTATTATTTTAATTATATTATTAATTCAATACTTGTATTACAACAATTAAAAAAATTACACTTATATTATTAATTCAACACTTGTATATATATCAAATTTTTTACTTGTAATTTACAAGTAACAAAAAAATTGATAATTTTGCCATGGTATATGTATACAAGGCGCCGAGAGGTACTATGGATTATTGAGTGATTTTGATTACTGCAGCAAATCAACTAGCAAACTAGCAAACCAGCAATCACTGCAGCAATCACTGAGGTTATCCTTGTAATTATGGAACCCACATTGCATCAAACCAAGTAAAAAAAATTATTTAGAAGTATCACCCGGCCTCCTTATTGGATTGAAGTTGTTTGCTACAAAAATTTTGCTAAAATTAGAGAGAACAAGGTAAAGGAGAGAGACTTACCAATTTCAGGTCTGGGCAAGGTAGAGAGCAGTGGCGACGAGAGGAGGGGGTGGCAAGAACGCGAGAGAGGAGAGAAGAACGCCGAGAGGAGAGGAGATGGTGGAGCCGAGAGGAGAGAAGAACACGAGGGTAGAGAGCAGCGGCGACGAGAGGAGATGGTGGCGCCGAGAGGAGAGGAGGCGATTTTAGGTTTAGGTCTGGGCGGGAGAGGAGAGAACGCGAGAGAGAGGGCCAGTGGGGTGTTTGCCAATTTTACTGGATCGTCCAGAGAAGAGAGGCCGTATCCCATCCTATCCCTGCCGTATCCGACTTTATAAACCGTATCAGATACCGTATCGAAGAGGGTACGATACGCCACGTAGTCTGATACGCCAGCTGGCGTATCGGATCCGTATCGGGTGCGTATCCGATACGCACCCTATACGGATACGGGGCCTAAGATGAAGTATCGGGGTAACATAGGATGTGAGTCGTCCGTTTCAATTACACGAATCTCAAAACAAACTCTTTGAATTCTAAAATCTAAATAGATACCGGACGGAAATTCGCAAGTTAATCTAATACAGCCAAGTGGATTTCCGTGGAATAGGAATTCTGGCTCGTATTCCGAAGGAGATGATTTGATTCGTCGGGATTTGAGAGGGAATATTTCTTCTAACTTCTAACAGAATCACGAGAAATTATAAGTATTTAGCGGAAACGATTTTGTCAGAGTGAAATTACATATTTGTCCTCGTTAGTCTCTTCTTCTGCACTGTTGTTAGTTCGTTGCTATGATGATAGCTTTTTTGATTAAAAGGTCAAAGCCCATTTTATTTAAAAAAATTAACTTACACCTTGCATATTGTTTGTTCAGCACCAAAATAACATATTTTAACAAAAGTATCAAAAGATAGATGTATTTCATTTAAATGTAACCACAAAACATCAAAGATCAAAAGCAACCTATGAATCACCATAGACTGTTCTATGGTGAGCTATAAATTTCGGCTGAGAAAATCGTGGCTGAAAGAGAAAATGAGGGAGTTGAAGCGCGGGCCCAGTCGAGTCGTCTTTACCTTTGGTTGAATTTCATAGCTTTGCGTTTGCTTGAGTTTCGTCTTCAATTTCTTTGTTGGAATATACTGTTGGATTTTCTATTCAGTTTTTCTTGAAGTCTCTTATGACATATTTCGTAAATTAAGTAAAGTGTTGATTTTTTTATTTATTATCAACTAATGAATATTTTCATTTAATTTACAGCTCTTTTCTATTAAATTGAATTGAATTGAATTGAATTCATATCGTCTCTTTTAATTCTATTTTTGTTGCTCTTTATGACTTTAATTCGATCAGACTATCAGAGTGATAATGAAGGTTTCAAATTCTTGTGTTGGGTAATTTGAATTCATTCATGGGTGAAGTAGCTGCACATGAACTCGCCAGAACAGCGCCTCCCAACGACCCTCTTCAACCTCATCCAATCACTCCTTCTCCGCCGCCGCGCCGCCGCCTCCGACCCCCGCGTGGCCCACTGTCTCCTCCTCACCTCCGGTCTTTTCAATCCCCTCCATTCCCCCCACCTCCCGCTCATCTCCATTAATTCCCTCCTCCGCTCTCTGTCCCACGGGCCCCACCCCAATCCTCACCTCTCTCTCCCGTTTCTCAAGCTCATGCTATCCCCTTCCTCCCCTTTCCCCTCCCCTGACTATCTCACATTCCCCTTCATTCTTTCATCATGTGCTCTTCTACCCTCTCTCTGCTCTGGAATGCAAATCCATGGCTTTTTGATAAAAAATGGTTTGTACCCATCTGACCATTTCGTGAAAGCGGGTATGTTGAAGCTCTATTTGCGTGACCCTAGAGTAGCCCAAGATCTGTTTGATGAAATGCCTAAGGTGGATCCAGTACACTATGACATACTAATGAGTTCTTATCTCCAAGCAGGATTGGCACCTAATGCATTAAGTGTGTTTAATAAGATCTTAGTTTCAGATGTAGAGCCTGACTGTTTTGTTCTTACAACTGCACTCACAGCATGTGCACAGGCTGGTGCTCTAGACCAAGGAGTGCAGATTCATCGCTATTTAGAGAGAAGAAACAGAGATTATTTGAAAGATATGTTCATCGGAACATCACTAATTCGTATGTATTCTAAGTGTGGGTGTATAGAGATGAAGCTAAGCAGGTGTTTGTTGAAATGCCTACGAGAAACATTAGAGTGTGGTCAGTCATGATTTCAGCCTTTGCCATGCATGGTTTAGCAGCAGAAGCTGTCGGTTGCTTGACAGAGATGAAAGAGAAAAATGACTTAAACCCAGATAGCGTTATTCTTCTAGGGGTGCTAACTGCATGTGCACATTCAGGTCTAGTCAGGGATGGGCTTAAAATTTTCTCAGAAATGGAGGTGAAATATAAAGTTACACCCCAGTATGAGCACTATAGCTGTGTAGTTGATATGCTTTGCCAAGTCGGGCGGTTACATGAAGCTCTGGGGCTTATCCGTGAAATGCCGATGAAACCCATGGTACCAGTGTGGGGTGCATTCATCACCGGGTGTAGATTGCATAAAAATGTTGAGTTGGCAGAGATAGCTGTGAAGCAGATGCAGGGACTGACAGGTGGGGTCTTTGAGAATGGAGATGACGAGGGAGTTTTTGTTCAACTATACAATATTTATCTTCATGCCGGTCTGAAGGACAACGCAAGAAGGGTTAGGAGGCTTATAGGGACAAAAGGGATAAAGAAGGCACCAGCTGTAAGTGAGATTACAGTAGATGGAGTTACGAGTTCTTTTGTTGCGGGGGATTATTCGCACCAGTCACAGGTTGAGATTTGGGGTATTTTGGATATTTTGGTATATCATATGGGGAAAAAGGAGAAGTGTGTAGAAGACATTCTGTTAGATGCTGATGAATACTTTTGCCTGTGACATGAAAACTGGGTAAAAATATGTTTTTTCTTTTGACAAGTGTGATTGCAATTTGATGAAGGAAAACAATTATCAGGAATTACAATATCAGATTTTGATAAGGTACCTGTTTTTACTGATATAACCTATCTAACATCAGGATGATACCGGGTTTATTGCTTCCTAATCCGGCTTCTTTACTTCAGCTTCTTTTATGATGCGTGGCTAATCAACATGGCACTAAATGTAGGATATATTGGAAAATTGAGCCTTAATTTTGGTTTAATTGTGCAATTGGGGTTGATTAAAGCTCAATGTTGCAGACATGAGGCTTAACTTGTCTAATATTGCAGCAGTTGCACTCTGCAAATTGACAGAAAAATATTTATCAAAAATTAAATATATATAAATACTATTAAATATTTATCAAAAATTAAATATATATAAATACTATTAAATAAAATACAACATATAAATATATATTTTTTTTATAGATGATCATATAATAAAGTTATTAAATTTATACATTATATTAAATTATGTATATCCGTACATTTATGAATAAAAAAATAAAAAAAATTTAGTCATATGATTAAACTTAACAATAATTAATAGTTAGTTTAATTATAAAATTACTTGATGACTTGACATGCTTTAGAAATTACCCAACTCTGTTGGTCTTATATGTTATATGGTTCGAACTTGAACACAAACTCTATGATGTATTTAATTGCAAAAATTGTAAAAATAAAATAAAAAGGACCAGATAAAAACACTTCTGTTTTGCGATACCAGTATACCACGATCTATCTCATTATTATTTTATAAGTGCTACCATGCATATATGTACCGCTTGTTATATAAATATGATGAACACAAACTTCCTATCAGATTTAAAATATAGTAAAGAACTATGCATATACATTTTGTTAAAATTTTAAATTCACAAACAACCATAATTTAAACAGAAAGAACAACTGATCATAAGCTTTCCTAAGTACATGGCAATTTTTTTTTTTTGTCAATCATCTGTTCCATGTGTGTTATGATCTGCGTCAAATAAAGTTGTATCACTCTTTTTTTTTTGCTGGATAGACATTTGGAACATCATGAGAGAATAGCAATCATCTAGAGTATTTTGCTTGGAGTTTAATCATAGTAGCAATAAGCAAGACCACCTATTAAATAATTATTGAAGAGTAACAATACGCAAGACCAGCATTTAATTAATTATTGACCAGGTAACTATATAACATATGTTTTTATTCTTTAAATGCTAATATGGTATAATCTCCATCAATATCTTGTTTGTAATAAACTTGTAGCCCATAATGCTTCAATTGATGCATAGCAGCTCGCATTGTACATCCACTAAATTAAATAAAAAAAATTGACATCTTTCAGCCTTTACAAATATTGTTATTTTCTCTTTGATTGTGTACCAGTGAAATATCCATTTATTTTTGGTGCAGATGGTAAAGAAGAATTTTTAGACCGTGGCTATATAAAATATGAATTAATTTTATGCTAGCCACATATTAATATTAAATTGCATAATCAAAACTGATTATTGATCTAAATCAATGTCCACCAATATCTCGAAAGCATTCTAGTATGCACTTAAACTTAAAAACCCATAACCTTGATTCATAAAATATTTTTTGAATAAAGAAAACATCCATCGTTATCAAATGAAGAAACCTTGCATCTGAGTTCTGGTTATGTAGCTTCCTCTTAAATTATAAATTCATGCGAAGTTGCTTTTGTATGAAAAATGGTATTAGCGTGACCAACTTTCTTTTTCATGCAAAGAAGTTCAGTTCATGGTGTTAATATCTGTGGGACATTAAAAAAAGGTGTGATATACAATGTTAATTCGATGTGCATGCTCTTTATTAATGTAAAAAGATATGGCCGGATTAAGTGCCAACCAACATATGCTTTCATTATATCATACTTTTTTTTCATTAAAATTTAGTTACATGAAGATATGCGTCATCAACAAACTCAGCCAATTATGTATTTTGACATCTAGGGGTGCAAGACAAAATCGCTACTCTTGGTGCATGATGAAATGAAACCCAAGTTTGCACAATATTTGATCGTTTAAAAAATCTTAAACATGGTTTCGCAACTCTAATTGACACATGAAGAGAATTTACAAGAACTCACTAGATGACCATGGAGCACAGACAGAGGTTGCTTAAGATTATTATTTCTTCATTTAACTTTTTTATACTCCGTCAAAGGACACTAGAGCAAATATATCAATTTCAACAAAAGTTATTCTCAACTTCATCTAATTTCATTATCAAATAGGAGCACTGCTTTACTAACAGACAGAAGCTGGCACAGATCTGAACTCCTTTTAATTTAAATAGGGATAAAAGGGATAAGAAGGCACCAGCTGTAGTGAGATTACAATAGATGGAGTTACAAATTCTTTCGTTGCGGGTCAGTCACACCAGTCACGGGTTGAGATTCGGGGTATTTTGATATTTTGGTAGATCATATGGGGAGAAAGGAGAAGTGTGTCGAAGACATTCTGTTAGATGCCGATGAATGCTTTTGCCAGTGACAGGAAAACTGGACAAAATATGACTTTCTGTTGAGAAGTGTAATTGCAATTTGATGAACTAAAACAATTATCAGGAATTACAATATCAGATTTTTATAAGGTACCTTGTTTGTACAGATATAACTATCTGACATCAGGATGATACCGGGTTTATTGGGTTTATGATGTGTAGCTAATCAACATGGCTCTAAATGTAGGTTATATTGGACAATTGAGACTTATTCTGGTTTAGTTGTGCAATTGGAGTCGATTGAAGCTCAATGTTGCAGATATGAGGCTTAACTTGTTTCATAACTATGCAATTATTGTGATACTTTTCTAATATTGCAGCAGTTGCACTCTGTAAATTGACAGAAAAATATATATAAAAAATGATTAAATATTAATTCTATCAAATAGAATACAACATAAAAAAAATATAAATTTATTTTTATAGATGATCATATAATAACCTAATTAAATTAGGTATACCCATACATTTATGAATGCTTATTACTAAAACATTAAATAATTTTTAGTCATCTGATTAAACTTAACATTAACTAATAGCTTTAATAATAAAATTCTATGATGTAATTAATTGCATGGTTCGGACTTGAACACAAACTCTATGATGTAATTAATTGCAAAAATTGTAAAAGAAATAAAATGGACCAGAGAACCGGCGGACTTAGTGCAGTGACACGAGTCCCGTCTCTCTACGGAGAGGTCACAGGTTCAATTCTCGAGAATAGCATTTAAAAACAACCGAGGTGTACTGGGGCCCTTTAATAAAAAAAAAAAAGAACAAGATGAAAACACTTCTGTTTTGCGATACCAGTATACACGATACCACATTATATTTCATAGGTGTTACCATGCATATATGTACCGATTGTTATATAAATATGATGGCACAAACTTTTTTTTTGAAAAAGAAATGTGGAGGTCAAGCCTCCAGATTCCATTGATTGATAAAGACACAAGAAGTGTCAGTTTGTTTACATGATGGCACAAACTTACTCTATCAGATTAATAAACAATCAAAGCTGTCAAATAAGAAAAAGCATCGACTCATTAAAATATAGTAGGGAACTATGCATATACATTTGTTAAATCTTTAAATTCACAAACAACCATAGTGTCAACAGAAAGAACAACTGATCATAAGCTTTCCTAACTACATGGCAATTATTTTTTTTGTCAATCATCTGTTCTTTGTGTTTTATGTGCGTGATAACATGATAGAATTCTTTTCAAATGAAGTTGTATCCCTCCCAGCTAATTCTATAACTTATATTTTTATTCTCTAAATGATATAGACTCCATCATTGATCTTGTTTGTAACGAACTTGTAACCCGTAAAGCTTCAACTGATGCGTAGAATCTCACATTGCAGCCGTGTGAGATTAAGTAAACAAATTGACATCTTATAGCCTTTACAAATGTTAATCGAACTGTAGATAATAGTTGTTATTTTCTCTTTGATTGTGTACTGGTCAAACACCCATTTATTTTTGTTCTAAATAAAAAGGAAGTTGCACTTGACCTTGGCTACACTAAGTCTAAATTAATTTTATGCTAGCCACATATTATTATTAAATTACATAATCAAAACTGATTATTGTTCTAAATCAATGTCCACCAATATCCATTGAAGTATGTACTTAACTTAAAAATCCATAATCTTGATTCATAAAATAAATTTTGACTAAAGAAAACATCCATTGTTATCAAAATGAAGAAACCTTGAAAATTAGTTCGCTTATATTATCTCTTAAATTATAAATTCATGCGAAGTTGCCTTTTTGTGAAAAAATGGTATTTACGTGATCAACTTTCTTTTTCATGCAAAGAAGTTCAGTTTATGGAGTTAATTCGATGTGCATGACCTTTATTAATGTAAAAAAAGATATGGCCGAATTAAGTGCCAACCAACTTGAGCAAGACAAAATCGCTACTCTTGGTGATAAAATGAAACCCAAGTTGGCACAACGAACTTACATCTGCTCGTTTAAAAATCTTAAACATGGTTTTGCCACTTAATTGACACATAAAGATAATTACTATTTCTTCATTTAACTTTTTTTATACTTCGTCAAAAAACACTAGAGCAATATATCAATTTCATCCAAGCATTTATCAAAATAGAGCACTGATTTAGTAACAGACTGAAACTGGCACAGATCTGAACTCCTTTTTAATAGGATTCTAAATTAGCAACTATTTTATACCTTCGTTGTAGTCAAACATAAAACTAAAATTGGCAAAATTTCCACTAATCGAACCAAATTGCATGCAAATAGGGGCTGAGGTACCGTGTACAATCTGAATAAAAAAAATGCGCCAATATGAATTCAATCTCCCCAAAACTAGTATGCAATTTTCAAATTTTGCTAACTAAATTTCTAAGGTTTTTCAACAATGTGCAGAACAAAATATTGAATAGACAAAACATAATTTAAAATAGAGTAAATATCAAAATTTATATTCTAATTTGCAATAAATGTTTTGATTAAGGATAATTTGACTAAACGTTAAACAAAACTTCTATTGTTCATTTATATTTTGATTAATGATTTCACTCGTCCAAAGAAAGATGCTTCGATTTCACCCCATACAGGGTTCATCTTTCTTTTTCTTTTCTTTTTTTGCTCGAAAAAAGACGACCCATGTGCATTTAAATGCATTTAAAAGGTTAACTATATACAAATTTTAAAACGAAAAAAACGAACCCAGCACATGACGAAAGATAGACAAAAATTTAGTTTTCCAGTAGTAGGATTAGAGATAAGAGTGAGAAGATAGATAATCCACACTGTTATATTTTATCAAAATAATTTAGATTTTCAAGAGTGCGCAAACAAAGACTAATGGTGGACTCCAATTGCTCGTTACCCAACTTCTGATCTCAAACTACAAAATTTAATTCAAACAAAAAGTTTTTTTTGCTAGGGACAACAAAAAAAAAGGTTATCCTACTCATGGATAATTTTTCAGCCCATCTCCCATATAAAGAGAGATATCTAATGTGTTTGGACTTGTTAAATATAGCAATGTAGATGCAACCTGGTCCGAAATTTTTATTAATGCTCTTAAAAAAAATAGCAAATATACCCTCTGAATTGAAATAATTTAAAAAATGACCTAACTGCCCCACTGAGGAGCAGTCAACTCTCAATACCAAACCGCTCTCCAGTGGGGTGGTTTGGTTTTGCCTATATATTGGAGAGTACTCCTTCCGATTTTCACCCAACCCATTTCAATTTTTCACGCTCTCTCTCCACTCTATCTCTGTTTCTCTAGATTTTTGCCCTACACTTTTCATGTAAGTCCCTCAAATTTTTTTATTTTATTTTTTAGTCCAAAATTATTTAGAAATTATTAAAAATTAATATAAATTGTTAGAAATTGTTTAGAAATTATCCAAAATTGTTACAAATGGTTAGAAATTGTTTCCAATTAATATAAATTGTCCAAAATTGTTTAAAATTTGTTAGAAATTAGAATTGTATAGAAATTGTTAGAAATTGTTAGAAATTGTTTAGAATTGTTTAGAATTGTTTAGAAATTGTTAGAAACTGTTTAGAATTAATATAAATTGTCCAAAATTATTTAGAAATTGTTAGAAATTGTTAGAAATTGTTTAGAATTGTTTAGAAAATGTTTAGACATTGTTTATAAGTTGTCCAAAATTATGTTATTATTTTTTTTAGTTTAGTTTGCAATAATAATTCTTATTAATTATTGTAAATTGTAAAAATATGTTAGAAATGTAGTAACTTGATATTTTCAAATGTAGTATGGCCAGACCTAGACGGAGACGATCACAAGATACGATGGAGACCGGAGAGAGTTCACATGCTCCCGCTGTAGAGGCTCCTCATACTGCTGACACATTTAGTCATCTTCTATGGATCCCACATATTAAGCATCGTGTCTCATCGCATCAATGGAGGCACGCTGGCTTTTTACGTAATTTAAATAGTAGTATTTAATATTACATATAAACAGTCGCACAAATTGAAATCATTGTTAAATGCAGGACGAGAGAATTTGACTGTGAGACATCGCATCTCTGAGATTCTGTACGTTCCTCATCCATTGATGGAGCGGTGCATCATGAACCTCGGCTTGTATCAGGTAGCCATCATGCCTCAGAGCAAGATCGATCAGGCTCTTATATGCGGTCTAGTGGAGAGATGGCGCCCGGAGACCCATTCATTTCATCTTCCGGTTGGGAGATGACAGTCACCCTTGCTGATGTGAGCACTTTATGAGATTTACATATCGATGGCGACCTCATAAGTGGTGTCTCGGACCATCCATACCTGACGAAGATGATACCGGAGTTGTTGGGGGAGCCTCTGCAGGCTCTGCAAAAGAAGAAAAAGAAGGGGGGAGGATGAGTTCTAGTATTCGGGGTACTGTATTAGTCTATAGTCGCTCCGCATTTACTTCTTCCAACGTCCGATATCCGTCGATACCACTGACGAAGAGGCAGTGAAGAGGTAAACATAAACATTTACAAATTAAAATATGTTTTGAACTCAACAATAATAGTAATTATTTATGTTGACTATATCATATTGGAGGTATATTAGGGCATTTGTGATGGACCTATGTGGTAGCGTCATGTTCACGAATTCCAGCGGTGACGCAGTCCCGATTATGTTCCTCTCTCTCTGCTGAAAGACATTGAGAGGCCATCGAGGTGGAACTGGGGTGGAGCTGTAATCGCCCACCTATACAGAGGCTTGTGTGATGCTTGTCTGGTAAGTCTCTACTAATTTTGTTATTTTTGTATTACAAATATTAGGGTTGAGTAAGTACCAAAATTGCACCTACTGTAACAATTCAGGTGAAGAACA
The DNA here is from genome assembly GCA_025461045.1 of Carex parvula. Taxonomy (NCBI): domain Eukaryota; kingdom Viridiplantae; phylum Streptophyta; class Magnoliopsida; order Poales; family Cyperaceae; genus Carex; species Carex parvula. The sequence goes on along the minus strand of JAJGRW010004008.1, from coordinate 25,403 downwards.
AGCAGATTACCGGACCACTTCTTCTACTCCAGCAGTGGTCGTGGTCACATCTACCGGTATGTCGGCTTGTTGCTCCAGCAGTTGGGGTATCAGCTGCAGCCCAGCAGCGCCGTCCACCTGCTAGGTTGGATCTCTCTGATCGTCGCCGCCCCTGTCGTTAGGTTTTTTATGTTATGCTCTAGTTTTAGTTAGACTGAATTTGTAGTATTTTATGTTTAGATTGTTATATTTTATTTTTTAATTGTTAGATTTTACCATTTTTTTATTAATAGGAAAAACAAAAAAAAATATCAACAATGAGGAATAGTTTTGCTAGATTTTGAAAAATAGAAAAAACGTTATGGTTTATAACGTTCAGTTAATATGATCGCGAATGATCTCTAATTAACAAAAAACACTGTAGCTGAACGTTATAGACCACCATGTCCAGCTAAAGTGATTTTTTTTTTTTGCTTCGATTTGGAAATTTTTTTTAAAAGGAAAAAAACACTTTAGTTGGACGTTATAGACCAGAACGTCCAGCTACAGTGTTTTTTGTTAATTAGAGATCATTAGCGATCAGATTAACTGGACGTTATTGTTTAGCTACAATACCCTGAACATTACAAACCATAACATTTTTTCTATTTTTCAAAATCTAGCAAAACTGTTCCTCATTGTCACTATTTATTTTTTGTTTTTCCTATTAATAAAAAAACGATAGATTTTAGGTTATAGACTTACCATTTTGTTATTTTTATTTTGTTGTTTATCTAGTCAAACAAAACCAAGTTTATAACATTACAACAAAATTATAACAAATAAAATTATAATAAAAATATAACAATTTATAAAACATTACAACAAATAAAAATTATAACCCTAAATTATAAAACATTATAGTAAAATAATAAAACATTACACAACAAATTTACAACAAAAATTTATAAAACATAATATATATAAGAGGAGAGTTCCACTGCACCCTCTTTTGGTGCACCTAACGTGCACCCAAACCTCATATCTTCATTTTCAAAGTTCAAATAGTCGATTCGATCCTTCCAACGTGTTCTTCATATTAAAATGTGCTTGGAGACCAAATTTTACATTTTTTGAAAATATTTTACTATTTTTTCAAAATTTTTGAAAATCATCACTTTACTGAATTTCAAATTATTGTTTAGTTTAATCAAAAATTCTGAAAAAATAGTAAAAAAATTTCAAGAAATGTAAAAATTTAGTCTCCAAGCACATTTTAATATGAAGAACACGTTGGAAGGTTCGAATCGACTTATTTGAACTTTGAAAATGAAAATATAAGATTTGAGTGCACGTTAGGTGCACCAAAAGAGGGTGCAATGGAACCCTCTATATATAATACATCTTATAACAAAAAATTTAACATAAATATAATAAGAGTATGGCTAAATTGCTGCCGGCAGCATTCTGGCCAGCTGCTGCCGGGGGCAATTCGGTCATTTCCGGTGTTCAAACAACAAATCTGAACCGTTCAACGTGTTCTAAATATTAAAATCTACTTGGAGACCAAATTTTACATTTTTTGGAATTTTTTAGCTATTTATTAGGCCACTTTGAAATTGGCTGATACGGGTGAACAGTGCACCAAAATTCTGGACCGTGTGATCTGAAATTTTCAAAGTGGCTTAATAAATAGTAAAAAAATTCCAAAAAATGTAAAATTTGGTCTCCAAGTAGATTTTAATATTTAGAACACGTTGAACGGTTCAGATTTGTTGTTTGAACATCGGAAATGACCGAATTGCCCCCGGCAGCAGCTGGCCAGAATGCTGCCGGCAGCAATTTAGCCATACTCAATATAATAATACAAGTTTATTTAAAAGAAAAATTATTATATACCAAACCACCCCACAGAGGTGCAGCCTAGTCTGGAGCTGACCGCCCCACTGAAGTACGGTTTGATATTGAGAGTTGACCGCCTTATGGTTAGGTCATTTTTAAAATTATTTCAAACCAGAGAGCATATTTGCTATTTTTTTTTTTGTGGGGGGGGGGGGGGGGGGCGTCATTTTATAAAAAACGGCCGCCTAGTAGCCTTTCACATGAGGTTGCAGCACAGAATAATATATCAATGTAATGTTGCCTACAACAGGCACAAACATGGAAAGGAAAAGGGTGATGCCACTAACATTTGCTGTTTTGATAAAAAAAAAAATTGTAACGAAACCAAAATTAAGCTAAGAGAAAAATACAAAAAGAACATCAGTCTATAAACGACTTAAAACTACAACAAAATTTCTCCCACCTATGGTGGAAATCAAACCCTATTTGCACAACAAACTTATACCCCACCCCCCACCCCTCAATTCTCTTTTTATGAGGTGCTGTTTCAGAGAATCCTGACATGGTCATCAGCATGAATCAACAATAATATTTCAGGTTCCATATACATGTTTATGGACCGGCGCATCAAAAGTCTTAACTACATCCATCCATTTTTTATCAAGTATAAATAGAGAGCCTTCCGATAGGTGGTTGACAAACAGAACTGGATGCTCAAATGCATAAAAATCAAAGTTCTTGCATTGTCTCGAGCCTTCATCTATGTTAATATTCTTACGCCGGCGTTTTCGCTCTAAATTTAGCTTTGCAGGTTTATTGGTTCCAAATTTGTCTAGTGATATCTCCAAGTTACTTATCTTATCTTTATCCTGGACGACCGCATCGATCGGCATGCTAAAGTCAATATAGCACATTGCCCTGAAAAAACTTGATATAGTTACTATCAAAGCCGACAAGAACGTTTCAAAAAATTTCTTACTCATTCTAACTTCCAAATTTAGGTCATTTTGGATTTTGGGATCGACTTAGCTTTTCTTAATTAATCCTGCTGATTGAGGGTAATTGAGGCCTAATTCACAGTTCAGAGTTGCTTACTAAAATTAAGTCCCTTCTTTTTTGCTTCACTAGTCCAGTGTTCTATAGAATATTTGGTTGTATTGACTGAGGCCTGATTTCACGAATAGATTCAATAAGGCCTAATTAATGTTTGGGACATAGAGTTCCATAGGTCAATGCCCAAAATTATAAACAAATTATAGATGCTTCAAGCAACTCTGACCTAATGATCACTAGAGATTTGATAAAGTGTACAATACCTTGAGCTGTAGACTATGACTGAAGAATGTGCATGAGAGAAGCGAGGAGGGAAGGCAAGGCCAATGACCTCACCCGGAAATTCCCGGAATCTCCTGGGGAGGTGATGTGTATGACGCCTTGACCACTCCCCAAGCTGCTTTGCTTCCACATCAAGTACATACACTTCATTCCCTGATGTCGTCACAACCAGTACATTGCTAGTTCCAGGTACGAACCCCCCTGCTGTTATTGATGCTTCATTCATCCTGTGCATGTACCAGTGTTGCCTGCACGGAAGAAATTACAGATTGCATGGTTCAATATATGTCCATGACCTGATCATTGTTTTCTAACTGTAGGTGTAAAAGGATGCAAAATTAACAGTTTTTAGCAGTTTTATAGAACTTAATTGCACAGGATTAATTTTCTCTGCTCTTTACTTTAATGTCTCGAGGGAAAGTAAATCTTCAAATGGGTTTCATAGGAAGTGAGATAATTTCTCATAATTAACTATGTTGTTGGGGGTGCAATTATTATCGGTGTCCCAAGAGGCCCTTGCAGAAACAGGTGTTATTATAGCAAACTTGGAACTCTTCAAAATATTTAATATAGATTTTTAAATTTAACTTGTATAACTGACCTCTGTGTTTCTAGGTTAAATACATAAATATCCCCAAAACAATTAGCCGCTGCGAGCCACTGTCCATCATTACTTGTGAACATTTTAGTCACGGGTGATTCACTAACCGTAGAATACATATCATCAGCCTTTCTTTGAAGATCGAAGGTGCCAATAATTTCTGATTTTCTAATATCCACTACCTGTTTAGAGCCAACAAAAGGTGAAGGCACTTAATAATCTTCATAAAAGCCCAATTGAAATTTTAAAGAGCTATCAAAAAGAAATATGTGCAATGAATATTGTTTTTCTAGCACAAATTTAGAGGTGCCCTCTCAAAATTGAGAAAAATCTCACATATCCCCAGAGAGACCTCCTAACACATATTATTCACATGATATTGTGCAAAACAAACTTAACAATTATTAAATTTTACCCGGACGGATTGCTTCCCAGGTAATCAATTTGGAACTTTTTTCAATTGAGTTTGAATTTGAAATATTAATGTATTAGATAGGTCGTGGCAAATTGTGGCACCTGAACCTCCTAATCACATATAATTTGGGGAACACTACGGTATGTTTGAGGTTCATGCAGTTCTACATATCTTCCTATCACGACAAACACAAGCATACTTACATATATCTTCCGGTCACGACCGCTTATGATCAAACTCGAAGAATCCACACTAAAAATCATGCAATACGCACTCGGCAATCCTTTCGGCAGCTTTAACTTCTTCAACAACCACACTCCCTTGTTATTATGGCCATCTTCACTTTGGCATCTCAACTCAAACAAACACGGCCTGACATTGTGGGAGTACGCAACATGGGTCCCATCTGCAGAGATTGCACTGCAAACTATTCTCCTTAACCCCTCACTTTTCAATTGAAGATGGGTTGGTTGATTTCGGGTGCGCTTCACATTTCCAGCTACATTTTCCAGTACCTTTATATCTAGCCTGTTATATTGTTGGATGAGCATGATTTGGCCATCTCCGTCAGAAGTACTCCTTTGTTTTGTGAGATTCACCAAGGGACGCTGCGGGGCAGGGCAGATGTCGTGAGGAGCAAAATTAGTAAACTCCATTGCAGAGTACGCGAATAATTTGGCATCATCTCCCGAGGAAATTAGCATTGGAACACCCAAGTGAGCCCACTTATGATAACTGTATTCTATTGGTTTATCCTTCTTCCTGACCTTGGTGGCTTTTCCTTCGTCAGTCGATGCATCTAAAATATAAAATTACGGAGTTCTGTTATCTCTAATCAAGGTCTTGTAGAATACACGGAATATAAAACTATTACTAACCTTCTCGACAGATTGGTACGGCCACGGTGAGGGCCCTTATGTCATGAGTGTGAGCTCTGACGTACCCAACATAGACCCACTTGCTGGTTCCTGCTTGAGCCGATTCTTCCTTTGATAATTTGTACAAAATGACCTGAATAAATCTCTAGTTAAACATGAACTTTACACTGTAGACTGCACATACAGCAATAATCAGAAACAAAAAATATTAGAGATTGTGAGCTATAGACAAACCTGCCCATCGGAACCAGCAGAGAAGACTCTTCTGTGATTCGGAGCTGTTGCTAGAGCTAGCACGTCTCCTTTGTGATGCCTTTGACTTTCCAAAAGTGTCCCATGATGGCTATCCCAAAACTGGATGCTTCCTGTACTATCTCCACTTACAAGGGTCCCACACCTAAGAATCCAAACGAAGACTAAGAGAGAGAAAATATGATACCAAATATTACCTTTTCAGTCATGTGGGGTTTATACTTTATACCACTAGGTGTCACAAAACTGGGCCTTAAACAAGGGTCAGCGTAACTTTAATTGACTGAGAATTTGTAAATTGGACAGTAGATATAAAATCAAGGCATATTAAGTATTCATTGACCATTGGACCGAAAAGACATATAATACAGTCATACAGGCAAGATATAGACATGTAATATGCAAGCTGAGAATTCATGTTACCGAAACCAAATTTCATTATTCTTTTCGAAGGGAGGGGGGTTGTGGATACCTCAAAGATATCAAAGACCAGATGCAGAGGTCAGGTCCACTACCAACCCCTCCAAGCCCAGCCGTTATTCGGTACTTCTCATGGAAACTTCTGACATCCCAGCACCTTATCAAGCTGATACAACAGTAAAATGGAAAAAATAATGTCACCATACAATTATGGAATCTGAAAATAAATAATCAAGCAAATTTCGAAAGCCAAATTTTGTAACTGTACGTACCCGTCACTACTTCCTGAAAATATGAATTTTGCATCATGGCTCCATGTAACACTCAGCATCTTGCCTGTAGATATACACAAGAATTGTTTTTTATTACCCATAACTTCGCTACATATGAGATTAAAAAAAAACTGTCTATATACGCATAACTAATAACTCTTCTTTCAATCTAACCAAATAATCAACTCATGCAAAGTTTTCTTCTGGTTTCCTTCTTTAAACAATAAATATCAAATCAAATGGACAATGTAAGTATAAATTTCCATACCACTAACTCTAGGAAACGATCGCAAATAATTCAAAGCATCTGCATCAGGGACATTATACAAACGAATTGATCCATCCTCACATGCCATGGCCAGGCGCTGGTAGGTGGCCCCAACATATGTCGAGCTTGTCTCGTGATCAGAACCATCATCGACATCTCCAATTGTACTTGATTCTGACTCGCTATCCACATCAGCTTTTGTGCTGACATGGCCATTGGCAAACGGTTCCGTGTTACTTTTTACATTGTCATTGGGTTCTAAAGCCATCTGCCAGATTGACACTGCCACGGAGTCTAAAATTTTCTGCATTGTCCAAAAGAGATAAATTAGGAAAACAACAGATTAAATTAAAAAAAATTAAGACATTACAATAACTAAAAGTCTAAAACCAAGCCAACCAAAGCTCCCACGTCTACTAAATAAGAATTGGAGGATTAGATTTAGTATTTAAAGGCTAATCATTCCAGTTGCAACAATTCCATCCTTAAATACTTACCTGTGCTAAACAATATATGAAAGTTATAGTCGAGGGCACTTCCGCATGCAATATTCACGAAAAAACGCAGATACATAGTAGGATTCTATTGACTAGAAGTTCTCTATTTGCTTATTGTCATTATTTTTTATCATCCTTCTAGAAGTTTTGTTAATCTACTATTCAACCATAGTAAAACAAAAACAAGTCTCACCACAAGTCATGGTACTTTATTCATTGATTGCAATTGCTGCGGTCGTTGAATAAAACATACACCTATTAATTTACAAAACTAATTCTCATTCAAATTGCAATAGGTCACCTAAATTCTACCATAACCATTACAAACAAACGAAAGTTAGCTAGAAAATTGCCAAACAGAAAAGCAATTTTTCACTTTTCAGAAACACAAAAAATAAATTCTATTATTAACAAATAGATTCCCACCTTTTGCTTTAAGGAGGAAATATCCCACTCTAAAACAGAACCATCTAAGCTTGACGACAGCAACCGACCAAACCTTTCCTTTTTGGAGGTAGGCCGGCACCACACAAGAGACGACACTCTGGATCCTGGATCTCCTGGTATTGTCTACAATTTTAAAAAAGCAAATATCAAAATGAATAAACAAATGTATAATATTACAATGTCACTAAATTTTCCACAATACTGGAATTAATTTCCCTTAGTCGCCTAAATTCTCATTGTAGTGATATGTCCCTGCTTTGTATTTCTTTGTCAAAGGAAATATAAACAGAAATCTTCAGAAATCAAACCAAATGAACGCTTGATGAGCTTACAACATCAGAAATGTATTACAAAGCAAGGTAAAAGGCCCATCGAGTTTCATAAGATTTCTAATATGCCACTTGGCAATTTTCTCATGGAGACCAAAATGACACAGCATAGATTAAGCTGAGAAACCCAAGAAAGTGAGTTTCTTTTAAATTTACCAGCTGACAATGCCATCCAACAGAGCCAGGAGCTACAAGCCATATCTCGAGGGTGCCATCCTCTCTGACAGCGGCGACCTGGGACCCATCAAAGCTCGTTGCAAGCGCCAAAACGGCGGATGGCTTCCAATCGACGGAACTACACCTACGCATTTGTAGCTTCTCCATCGCGGAGATGATGATGGACTGTATCACTCAACACACCTCGGGTCTGAAACCCTAGAAAGACCTAGTTCTGAGTCGATCGCGAGGCAGGTCTCTGGGATTGGTACTAGGGTTTTTGCTGGAGACGGGCGCCAAAGAGTGGAGGCGGCGAGAGAAGAACGCTTAGTAGGGGTCGATTTGGGCCGGATTTGGGTTGGGCTATTATGGGCCTTGACTAATAGAGATAATTTTCTGAACAAATCCTCTTGCTTTTAGTTTTGGTTCTTCTTCCAAATTTCTACGACTTTGGGGCAAATTTTTGCATCTGGCCATGATTTTCTGCACTTCCTTTGTATCCTTTCATGTAGCCTAAGACTGGCTGTATGAGTTTTATTTTTTTTTTTAGATAAAGATGAGAATCGAGCAACTCAATTTTAAACATTTAAATATATTTTCATCTGAAATTTCAAACATGCGACCTTCTATACTAAAAGCATTATCTTAGACCGTAAGAGTTTTTATATTGATGTGACCGTGAGCAATTATATTAAGTATTAACAACGAGATTAATTCTTAAAAATAACATCCAAACGAAGTTGAAGTATACCGGACGGAGGCATTTGCTCTCGGGTACCTCGAGCCGGGCAGGGCAAAACCCGGGACGGGTAGCGGGCACAACGGGCACGGGTACAACGGGTACTCGGGTACAACAGGCACGGGTAGACGGGTTTTTTTTTTGAAAAAGTCTGCCCTGCCCGTCTCGGGTAGACGGGTTTTTTTTTTCTGTTTCTGCCAAAAATTTATGTTTTGTTTTGTTTTTTTTTTTTTTTTACAGTGTCGTACGAATATTATTACGTCACGTGTTTATAATTCGACTTTTAAAATCTGAATAGTTCAATATCAAATATTGTATATATATATACATAAAATTATTACTCCATTTTTTTTTTTTTGAGAGAGACTATGAAGAACAAAATATTTGAAATTCAAAACCTAACTCTGAAAATTTGAAATTTTTGTTTAAATTATTTGTTATACTACTTCTTTTGATGTATAATTAACATATTTATACTAAAATACGCTAGATTACTTGAAATTATGTTGAATTACACTATATTACAATAAATTATGTTCAATTATACTAAATTACATTAAATTACAATAACTTCGCTAATTATGCTGAAATACGGTAAAAAAAACACTAAACTACACAAAATTACGCTATAGTAGACTGATTTTGCTCATCTTTCATGAATCATAAAAAATAGTAAAAAAATTCCAAAAATAGTAAAAATTGGTAATCTGCAAGTTCATTATGTTACTAATTTACTGAGCTACTTGGATTGAATGATAGAAATGAAAATCTTAATCGGAAACTTCAACTCAAGCTTTGAGGCTCTTCCCTTTGTTTTTTGGCCATTCTGAATTACAAAATCCGGCATAGCGAGCACAGACGCATGCGCATTCTCGCAAGCTTTCCGAAAAGTGATCATTTGCTGAAATCGGACACTCGAGCGCCGTTTTATGACCGTTTGAAGTTTCGCCATCGTTTTTCGCCTTTTCAGTGAAAAATATCCTCCCTATTCATTTGATTTAGCGTAATTTACCGTATTTTAGCGTAATGTAATGTAATTTAGCGTAATTTAACATAATATAGTGTTATTCAACATAATTTCAATTAATCTAGCGTATTTTAGTATAAATATGCTAATTATATATCAAAAGAAGTAATATAACTTTGGATATTAATATTCAACATAATTAATAATTTGTATTAAACTTTGGATATTAATAAAAATGTCGGCATTCTAATTATATAGTTTCATAATTTATTTATATCTCGAAATTTGTAGTTTACATTTTAAATTGATAATATATTTTGTAAACGTTCATTTTAAATTGATAATATATTTTCTAAACGTTCATTTATTTTTAATAGGTTAAATAAAATATAAATAAAAAATATCCTAAATCAATTACTTTAAAACAATAAAACCTATTCAAATCTAAATTCAAATCTAAATTAAATATAAATCTAAATTAAATCTAAATTCAAATCTAAATTAAATTTAAATTAAATTAAATCTAAATTGAATATAAATCTAAATCTAAATATAAATCTAAATTAAATCCAAATCTAATTTAAATCTAAATTAAATTAAATAAAAGAAAAAGAAAAAAAAACAAGGCAGGTGCCTCTGCCGAATTTCAAAAGAAAAAAAATAATATAAATCTAAATTCAAATCTAAATTAAATATAAATTCAAATCTAAATAGGTTTATATTTGAACCGATTACTGTAGAACCGGAGGAAAAAAAATTTGAAAAAAAAAAGGGGTTCGGGTACAGTGCTACAGTACACGGGTAAGGGTAGCGGGTAAACGGGTGCGGGTACACCCGGGGCGGGTTCGGGTACACGGGTATTCGGGTTCGGGTACGGCGGGTAAACGGGTGCAGGTACACCCGGGGCGGGTTCGGGTACACGGGTATTCGGGTTCGGGTACGGCGGGTACGGGTACACCCGGGTTTTCTCCAAAAATAGATGACCTGCCCGTTTGAAACCCGTACCCGTGTACCCGTTTACCCGGGTATACCCGGGCACGGGTACGGGTACCCTGGGCACCACACGGGCGGACCGGGTTCGGGCAGCCCCTGATGGGTAGTGTCAAACCACTGGTCCGGACCTTTAACTCAGCTTCCCACAATCGACATTTTTATTGTAACTACCACTCCAGTAAAAATGCGGCCTTTAATTGCAAAAGGGATGGTTCGTCCCGTCCATGCTACTTTTACACATTTTCCGAAATCAATGCCATGCATTTAAATTTTATTTTTAATATTCTATTAATGAAAAATCGGCGTCAATTAGACAAGGCATTAAATTCAGGTTAAATTGATATTTGACCTTTATTCGTAACAAAATGGCTCTTAAACCTTCAAAATTAACTGAATTAATCCTCAGTGCATGTTTAATTGTGGAGTAAACTCTTTACTCCACTTTTAAAATGTCAAGCAGAGAGTAAATTCGAAGAATTCGAAGAAGTAAGATAGAATAACATCTGAATTAATTCAAAATAAATTACTTCACATCTTTAATCTGAATTAACTTACTTCACAGTTAGTAATATTCATCTTTCAATTTTCTCTCTCTTCGCATTTACTCTACAGTTACTTTAAACATAATCAACTTAATCCAACTTGGAGTAAGCAATTTAATCCTTCCTAACTTTACTCCACAACCATACTAAAACTTTTATCAACAAATCAACATTAATCCTTTTGAGAAGGACTAGTAAAGAAACTAATTTGGTTATTCTCAAGTACTAATAGGAGCCATCAAACATAAATTAAACACTTAAACAAGTAAATAAACAATAACCTGTCACCTGTACTCTACATTCTGACTCCAGACTGCAAGTCTATAAACACTGTTGTGTACAATTAGAGGAATACTTCCCATCCAAATGACAATCACCATAAGTAATAAATATACAGTTATACACCAATGTCCTACAACTATCCTCATCTCAATAATATACTTGAAAATGTGATTTATAACTTCTAATCATTCTATAGTATAAAAGCATTTTATCTCTACCTACATGTGAAACAATCCCAAAAATCAAGAGAACAGCAATGCCTTCACAGAAAAAAAATAATGATACCAAAAAATGAACTGCATTGTCAGTTACCATCCCTAGTAAGTTGGATAAGCTTCAGAACATTTTCATACACCACAAATGTGATAGAGGCAGCTGGTATATTCTTCAACAAATTTGATGTTATTCCCTTGTAGAAACCACGAAACCCTTCAAACCTTTAGACAGAAAGTTACAGAAAATCAGAAAATAGTTCCTTGATTTTGAAAACTTTATTTAAGAATGGCAAAATTTGTATGCAACTAGTGATCATCCCTCGTATGTCAAGTACCCATGTCAGGTTTTGATGTTTAATTGGAGGTTTTTTGTTTTCATTTTTTTCATGTAAGATCACTTAGCATAGTTTCATCTGCAACTTAACTAATCTGTAAATTAACCCAACTTACCTAGTTGTTTCCTTCACAACATGCCAACTATGCAAATATTTCGGAACTCCATCTGTGCTAGGTCTTTGCTGAAATAATTTAAAAACAAAGATAAAAAAATCAGACTCAGAACCGCGTGGGGGGGTGGGTGGATTGGAGAACCAAACAAAGAAACTTAGAATATAAGATACCTGCAAACGGGTCCTGATCACCTGAAATAAGAGGGGGGGGAAATATAACAACAAGAAACATTTCATTATCAACTCATTTAAAAAAAAGTGGGCCATTAGGCTTTCTTTACATATGATAATTTTCTCAACCATAAAGCCCAAATGTGCATTTGCAAAGAAACTTCAAGGTCATTATTGGGATTTCCATCAAGTTAGTTAATTTGCAAGCTTACCTGATATGGATAGGTAAATAACATGGCAGCAACTTTAGAAGCAGCACCAAGCGTCGCATAATCAAAAGAACTCTTTTGAGAAAGAAAGCACACATATATCAACCAATAAGTTTTGGGGGTATGGAATAATGTAAGAAAGGACCTTAATTAATCATACAATACACAAAAGGATCATAAATTTATCTTACCAGTAGCTCCTCACCACCCAAGCTATTTGACTTTATTTCTCGCCTTTTAACATATATTACGGCTTTCTTTAGCTCCTCATACACTGTGAACTGGATTGCCCCATGTGTCACCTATTGATAAAAGTTTTGAGATTATTTATGGTGCTCATACCAGTGCAGCCAATTTATACCAGGGTAAAGCGTCCATCTCGGCTTAACATTGTAATGATAAATCCTGCTGTCATTTTCAATACGAGAGGACCCAGGTTTAACTTGAGTTTGAAAACAAAATTCTCATGCCCAATTAACAAAGGTTATATTGCGTACCAGAAAAAGGCTGGGTCCCAGGCCTCGGTACAGTGCAAGCCATCCCTCTTCTTTCAGAATGGTTCTCATAGCATCTGACCTTATCATTTTCATTGCAAAAGAAGAGAATTAAATTAAATAAACAGGTTCACAGGTAATAAGAATAAACACATGGAGGCACTTATTAGAAAACAAAAAGCATAACTATACGTTCTATTAGAAATATCATCTTTGTATAATGGCAAATGGTTTGTATCCAACATACCCTGTCTATGATTAAGTGATGCATTTCAAGCAACCAACCTAAGAGATATTTTCTACAATCTATCTACAATCATAAATAATAATAAGGCAAAAAATAAAAAATAAGGTGTACCGTAAAATCCAGAATATGGCCTGGAGTGGTTTGCTGGCACCTGAAGTTGTAGTCTTGTCTTTACCAGCCAAATTGGATTGGTACACAAGGACACCTGATAAAGCAATGTTGCAAGAAAATAAAAGGTTTAAATTCAATTACAAAAGGGACAAAGAAAATAATAATTACTAACTGCAAGTAAAATGAAACATGCATGTATACGCACACCTTTCAAAAGTGGAAGCTTTTCCCATAGCCCTGTCCTAGCTCTATAGAACTTGTGAAAATCACAATACATTTACTGTTTCATTTATTCATTTCCAAGGGAAAGGATCTTTGTTGTCTCTTAGTTATACAGAGGAAGAAAGAATTTTGTTGTTTTGGGGGGGGGGGGGGGGGGGGGGGGGGGGGGGTGGGGGGGGGGCCGGGGGCGCATATTATATTTTTTTGTTTAGAGTTAAAATTCAAATACACTAAAAAAAATATAGGTATTGAAATTAATTAAGAGGAAATTGAAATACCGAATAACATAAATACTGAGCTCAACCATTTTTATTTAATATTATACAACACTAAATAGTAGTGTGGTGCATAAATCTTACTAACTTGCAAAAGTAAAGTATACTAACCAAAGCACCGGCTTCTGCAGCTGAAACAAGGTGGTATGCAGGACTCAATTGATCATCTCTCCTGCTACTGTACCTCTGCTTTGCTCTATTATAACTGCGTAATGTGGGGAAAATCAAATAATGCAAGGAAACATAATATTAATTTAAGTACAAATAAGGGGAGGATATATTAAAATAGAAAAATTAAAATGTTAGATATGTTCTTGATAGTTTAGATAGGATGTCCATGTTCAATTCGATGATCTTTGGTTCACTGATCAAGTGCCGATAAAACTTAACTGTTGATGTTTCTAAATGCATGATGGATGACCAATTGGTTTTCAAGTTGCAACAAATTTTACACACAACCCATCAAAGTTATAGGGAATATACATACAATTTTGATGAGTGTTTTTTGGCTTGTCATGGTCGTCATATAAATTTTCTTTTGATATAACATATTCAATTAAACAAGAACAGGGTGCATTGGCTCCAGGTAAGTATCTCAATTTTCTTATTGATCGCTCGTGTGTTTTATTAAACTGAGATTTTAGCTCGGACCGTGACTTCTTTTGGCAAGTACCCCCTATTAATTAATGAAAAATGGGAAAAAAAGGAACAAGATTTACATGAATGTAGCATATGTACATGTTTATATGTAGTTAAATGCTGAAATAACCACATATAATAAAATTATATCTTACAAGAAGAAATAAAGCCCCCATGAAACAGTGGATCCAAATACCGCTGGATAGAACCCAGCATAGAGACCTCTTACACCCTATAAGCAAAAAATAAAAAACGAAAAAAACTAATGAAATTAAACTAAAATGAAATGATAAAAAAAAGGAACTTTGGATAGTACAAAGTAAAAACCTCGTATCTGGCAATGGAGAAGATAGCATGAGCTGTGTTGTTATACTGTGGCACACTCGATCTCCCATCGCTCACTACACAAATATATCCATCGATTAAATTCAGAAAACTCGCCAAATTATAATCACACGGAGATAGAGAGAGGAGAGAGACCTTGAAAGCGGGTACGGATTACATCAAGAGGATGGAGAGAGGCGACGGTGGTGAATCCGGCAATTGCTCCGGCCGCTGCGTTCTCCCACCGCCACCTCTTTTCCTCCGCCAACACCATTGCTTTCTTTTTCTTTTCTGTTCTCCTGTTCCTCTTTTTGATGGTTCAATTTTTGAAAGAAATCTTCGCTTGATCCAGACTTCCAGAGTACAGGTCAGTGAGGTTGGACTAATTGACTTTGCTGATTCTGCTAAACGGGTTTTTAATTAGCCTTCTTATATATGGGCTCTAATGGGCCAAAGCCTAAATTGATCATCTACAAAATTTGGGCCGGGGACAATTTTCTGAAATAACTTTTTCGTCCTTTCTTGAAGGTTAAAACTTAAGAGTAAGGCTATGGCACGACGCGTGTTACAGTGCCGAGTGTAATTCAAAATCTGAACTCTTGAATCTTTATCAATTTTCGTGTTAAGAGATGCGATGGATTAAGAATTAACAGAGCGACTCCGTTAAATATTTGAATGCTCTGTCTTTTATCACTCCAGCGAAGAAGTCTCTCTTTTTCTCTCCCTCGCGATTTCAGTCGCCGCACCGGAACCCTCGTCTCCCTTGCGCTGGCTCTCGCCCTCATGCTGACTCTCGTCCACAAGTCTCTCTCTCCCTCTCTATCTCCCCGTGACCTCAAATAATTGAAATAAAAAATTATCTCATTCTACTATCTTATTATTTTGTTATGTCTCAATCAAGAATCATGTCATACATTTTTATCTTCGTTTTAAAATTTAAACAATTAATTTGAACTATTCAACGTAATATTTATATTTTCTAAAATTAGTTTTTTACAATTATGATTTGAAATCCAATGGATGGTATTTTAATATTTTTTTTAAATAAAAAAAATCAGCTTTTAGCATTGTCAGTATGTCTGCAGCATCCTTACATTATGATTTGCGAATTCCGGAAGGAATCCAATGGATGGTATTTTTTATTGAAATTCGTACTTCATCAAAAAAATTTAGAGTGATGCATGATGCTGAGTTCTTTATTAATTTATTATCCACTAAATTGCTTAGATGTGTATTTTTTGGAATGTTATGTAAGTGTCATCCAATTATTTCATGTTTAAAGTGTGAACATAAACAAATGGAATCAATATCTTGTAAAAAACCAAATAAAATTAGGACCCAATGAGTAATGATGGATCAAGTTGGTGGCTTGGTGCAATTGCCAGCAGAACTTGTGTTGTGCATGCACCCGAAATTAAATAAATTTACATCATGTCATCTTTGTTAAATAATAATGTCAATTAAAGGTCCATTTGCCAACCGACAGGCCAAATTAGTTGAACACAAAAATAGAAAAATCTCTGCTTTAGAAAAATAACGTGCTATGTTATTCTTTAATAGAAGGTGAATGTGAACACAAAGCAAATGCTCTTCTGAGAAGAAACGAATCAGACGCTTGCTTGGGCTTCTAGACTACCATCAAAAGCATCGAATCACCAACCGTTAGAATTATCAACGTTTGATTATTCTTACTTTTTGTACATAAAAAAATAATAAAAGCAAACTAATTTCTAAAAAAATGGCGGTTGTTATTGAATGTTTTTACACAATACGAAATAAATTTCACACTTGTAAAGATATTTCAGTAGAAAAATAAAAAAGCTGGTACCGGCAAACCGTAGACAAAAAAATTGATATGAACGAGATAACTTTTTAAATTATAAAGTTCCATTGTTATAAAAGTACGAGTAACTTGTTCGTACGTTGTAACTGAGAAATATTATAAGAGAACAAAAAAATATTCTCATACAAAATAACATATTTTTATAAAAAAAATAGATCAATGAAAAAAGTAATTATTCAGCAATAATTATTCAGTAATAAAAAATTGACTTACATATTTTTCATTCAAATGTAGAGCCATTCTTTAATGTCGTACTTATGAGTTTTCTTTTACTTGTACATATCATTTTTTTGTTATATAGCTTCACGGAGAAACAAGAGGAAGAAAAATCATCAAAATAAATTGTATTATTTGTTGTTGTCATATTATAGTTATTGTTATTGTTATAAAAGTGTATCTAAAATAGAGAATAGAATTATGTTTACTTAAATGAGATCATTAAATTACAAATAGCATTTCTCAAATGATATAAAAAAAATGAAGACAACCAACCAATTATCAATCAATCTAAAAATTCTTTAAAAAATGGAAAGAAATCATGATCAATCAAAAAATCGAGTATCTATTCTCAAAAAAAAAATCGAGTATCTAACAATCAAATAAGGGGACTGAGGAATTTTTTTGAAAAAAATGGAAAAAGAGGAGGAAGCGTAAATTATGTGAGATAGAGAGCGATGGACAGGCGCCGATGAGTACGTGTCTAAATAAATTTAGACTTCTATACGTAAACAAAAATAAAGAAAATACAGACTATTTGATCAAAAAGCTAGTATTCAATTTGAAATTTTTCCCTTTTTAATCATTGTTATTGGCGGATCAGAACATCTAAGCATTTTGTATAAGAGAAGAGATACAGAAGACAATTGCTGTCCAATAGAGTTAATTTTACATACTTGGACCTAACCCATTCACCACCACATAGTAACATTTTTAATATGATATATATACGATAAAAGCTAGCCAGGTATCTGAAATTGATTTAATAGTGCATCTCAATAATATATTAGCTCCATGGATATATTTTTTTTGTATGCTCCAATAATAATGATAATTTTCCTCACAAAGAATAATAATGATAATTTTATCTTAAACGTATAAAAAGTGCACATATATAGAAACAAATATTTTAAGTTTACGTTCCGAAATTTTTATTGATACCTTAAAAAAAAATAGCAAATCTACCCTCCGCATTGAATTTTTTTTTAAATAATCTAACTGCTCCATGTTGGAGCGGTTTGGTTATTTAAAAAAAAAAATTCAATGCGAAGGGTAAATCTGATATTTTTTTTTGGAGGGTAATAATAAAAATTTCGGGTTTACTTTCCTTTCCCTTTTTTCACTTCTCCCAATTAGCATGTAAAATTAAAATTAAAAAAAAGAGAGAGAACTGTATACTTGACTATTTTAGGGACCTTCTTTAGTTAATTAAAATTTCCAATTTCTTTTAGGCTCCTCAAAAAGTCACTAAACAGTTACATCCAACTGTTCGGCGGGGCCACTTGATATAGTCAAAACAGCCCCTTCCATTGCTGCCTAGTCCGACCTTATACTGAAGGAAAGCTCAGAGAAACATAGTACCTAAATCCTTCCTCTGTGACATATTAATCCGCTGAATCCCGTGTAACAAGTCATTATTTATTCACTTGTCAGTTGTCAATGCCTTTCCTTAATTGCTGATCCAGTGAAGTGATGACTCTAGGCACGGTTTACTTCAGTTAGGAAAACAATAGAGAATCATTAGTCAGAGTGAGTCAAAGGAAAGTTTCAACTAAGGAATGTGAATATGATATATAGACCCCTATATATTCAAGGGAGAAATTAGAAATAGAGAGACTCATACAACAACCCCGTCGTCTCTCTCTCTCGCTCTCTTCTCCAAGCACACTCAGCCAGGTGCCTTTGAAGAGAAGGGAAGATAGATTTAAGAGATGGCAAGCAAGTACACGGAATTGCTAGACATGGGGGCGAGAATTGTGGCGAGGTTCCATTCGCACTGCCCGCAAACCGCACGCTTGTACTACAAGCCTCCTCAGACTCCGATCGACAGCGACGACAACAAATTTGATAGCAGAGGGGTGGTTGCAAGCATCTTTTCTCCGACTGGATTCGCTAGTTATGATTCTTGTAATGGTGCGATGAAGAAGGGGGCTGTTGGTTTTGATACAACGCAAGTTCTTCGTTACTCAACTCTGTAACAATGATTCATCATGTGAACAAAGAAAAAGAACATTGCTTAATTACTTGGATTAATTGCTTTCTTTTGATTTTTTGATATAGAGAAGTTTTTATTTTTTCCTCCTAATTCTAATTGGTTGGCATATTGCGGTGCTGCCGCCTGTATTGTTTTATATTGCTGATTTGGAATTTCATTTCAATATATATTGGATGATTTTCTAAAAGAAAGAAATAAAACAAGAAAAAAACAAACTAACTATATTGCATGCGGATCTAAATTAAAAAAATTCATTTAAATTTTTTTTTAAATCAAATTTATAATTAATGTGAATTTAGTACAAATTTTAATCCTATGCACAGTACGGAATTTTTTTTAAATATTAATATTTAAAAAAAAATAAAGATACACGTTTTTGCTTTTATATAGGATGTCAATGTATCTTAATAATCCGATAATGAATTCGCATAAAGTAAGTTCACATGTTGATTTCAAAATCCGATAATTTATTGAATTTCATATGGATTTGCAAAATGATCTACCTTAATTATTGGATTCATATATAAATCATGTATGTTTGTATTTTATTATTTTAGACAATTAGCAATAACAACCGATACGATTCAAATTGAATTTTCAATACCCCTCAAAAACTTCAAAATTCCGTATTCCTCTAAACTTCAAAATTACATAACCCCCTCTAAATTTTGAAATTACGTATTCCCCCTCTAAACTTTCAAAACTCACAAATTTATCCATTTTATTGTCTTCTATATAAAAACTCATTTAAAATTTATAAAATACCCATTTTACCCTTTATTAAAAGCATAAGAAAAATTCGTAGCTTGTTTAAGAAAAATTCGGTCTTACATTTAATCTGTTTTTTAGGGCAAAATGAGTATATTATAAAGGGTAAATGGTATAATGGGTATCCGGTTTTCGAGGGCAAAATGGGTATTTTATGAAGGGTAAAGGGTGTAATGGGTATCTTATAAGACCGACATTTTCGTAAACAAGCTATAATTTTTTATACTTTTAATAAAGAGTAAAATAAGTATTTTGTAAATTTAAAATGAGTTTTAATAAAAAAGACAATAAAATGAGTAAATTTGTGAGTTTTGGAAGTTTAGAGAGGTGAATACGTAATTTTGAAGTTTTTAAGGGGTATACGTGAAATTGCCCCTAAATTTGCATTTAAATCTTCATATTCTTAATTAATACGATCCTACTTTTATAGCACGCAATGCCAGCTGGAAAAAATTGAGCTAAGCTCGATTTGAGAAAATTAATGCCAACTAAATCTAATTTGTGATTTTTTTTTCCTATTAAAGTTGAGTGAGATAGATCGAAGAAAATCAGGCCAAGTGCTTGTCTGAGTTGTCTTAATTAGTCAAGATATTACCATGGCTCCTTCCAGAAATAAAAGAAAAGGGACAAGGAAAATTAGTATAGGAATAATAAACGCGATCTCGAGTTTAAAATTTTTTTTTTCCTAAAGTCTATCATGGTTTGCTGTGGTCAAACAGAACCTACTTTCATTGAAACACGGTACATGACTACATGGTACCCCATTAATTAGCCAATGATTTTAAAAACATGGTCAATACAGAGATGATTAATATATATATATATATATAAAAGAGTACAACCACTATAAACATCTTTTAAATTTCCAAAGTGCCCGAATATTCATCCGTTGTGGGGGCTGACCATATTGTTTTTTTTTTTATTGAATTTCTTAAACATTTTTTTTATATATTTTTGGGATAGCTGCCTAGGACCGGATGCTAATTATTTTCTTTTTTTAATCTATACTTTATAAAACTAAGAATCAAGTCTTTTTAATACTATTTAGTCTTTATCTCCTGCAATTGTAGAAATAGTGAAATAGTTTGAGCGGATGTAGTGATTATAGCTGCCTAGGACCAGATGCTAATAAATCATATTTTATATAAATTTACTAAAAAAATTTACAATTTTTTTAAATAGATAGAAAATCACTTGATCTAGATTGTAGATTATTTAAAAGTAATGATTTTCTACTTATTTAAAAATATGTAAAATTGAGCAAGTACATTTTCATATGGAAATCATATTGAACGGCTACAATTTGAACTTTGAAAATAAAATTACTAATTCATAATACGAACTACTTTGTTCTATACACAGGGGTAGGTCCACATTGAGTCAGGGGCAAACTGCCTCCTGGATTTTGAATTTTCATAGAGATTTATAGGTTCGAACCAACTTTGCCCGCTCCGTTGGAATTTTATTTGTCCACCTCTGAAATTCTGATTTATAATTTGGTTTAAATTTAGAGTTAAAATTAGATAAATTTCTTAAATTTTGATTGAATTATAAGTTAAAGAATTGAAAATTAAAAGTCAGAGCATTGAAAATCATAAGTTAAAATATTGTTATATAGTATCTGATTAGCTAATGAGTTTGAATCTAGTTAGTTATTTAAATCCGATTCACTATTTTTTACCTCTCACTTACAAAAATTCTGAATCCGCCCATATCTATACATATTACATAACCTCACTCACATACAATAAAATAGTAATAATTGTTATTTCGCGCGCCTTTAATCCTTCATTCGACATATTTACTAAATAGCGAATTAGCTCATTCTAACACTATTCCGGGCCATCTGATTAAATGTCTAATTTATATCTGGCAAAAAAATTCGGTGAAAATTACACGTTGTTCGAGTGTTTCACTAATTCTACAATTGTCAAACGAGTCTCGATTGAAGAAGCGTGAGAAGAAGAATTAGGAATTGAGCTAAATGAGGTGCATGGTGATGTCTAAATGCGCTTAAATTGAAGAAGTGTGAAATAGGGGTGTTCATCGGTAATTACGATATAATGTATATTGTTTGGTTCAGTTTAAATCAGTTAGATTGAATTAAACAAAAAAATTAAAATATATCTTAAAAGAAATTAAAAAATAACAAAAATATTATTTTTATGATTAATTTTCTTATTTCCGTTAAATCGAACAAATCGAAATTTAGTTTGTTTTAATTCAGTTGATAAGTTTATATAGGTTAGTTCAGTTGTATTTTTGAAAAACGAACCAAACTGATGAACACGTACCCTAGTGTAAAAAATGTATTGATATTTGATCCTTAGGGCTAAGGTTCTTAAAAAAAGGTTTTGTCATGCATGGCTCAAGTTGCAATTTCATACCTCTTAAAAATAATTTCTCAATTTTTTTTTTACTATTGCCTAGAAAACCTTGTTTAGAATTCAATAATTAATTAGAAAAATACCATGTTTGAAAATTACTATGCTGACAAAATTTTAAAAGTTCAACTAATTGGGAATACTTTTCTCGCACGAGACAAAATACTCGTTCCATTTTTAAGCACGCACGGATTTCTCAATTTGAAAAAAATTAATACGAAGGACCAACAAC
Organism: Carex parvula; assembly: GCA_025461045.1. Classification (NCBI taxonomy): domain Eukaryota; kingdom Viridiplantae; phylum Streptophyta; class Magnoliopsida; order Poales; family Cyperaceae; genus Carex; species Carex parvula. The sequence goes on along the minus strand of JAJGRW010004008.1, from coordinate 3,415 downwards.
AACAACAATAATAATATTAAACATATTTATCTCATGTCAAATTGGGATATTGACAATCTCCGCCACGACTGTTATAATAGTGGGGTGTTAATTTCAAATTTTAACTTTGATTATGGAATTTTAACTTCTTTTTGTTTATTGAAAACAAATCGGAATTTAAGCTACTGGTCATTATATATTTGACTTTTTCCTTCATAAAAAATGACCATTCCGAGTCACATATGAAATTGAAACAGTTACGACCTTTTGTAGTTCTAGTTCGTACGTATACTACTTAAAACAATTGAACTTGGACATTTACATCAGAGCTATTAATGAACTGAATTCAGGCGAGTTGGATATGGTCATGTTCAGTTTATTAAGTTAATGAGTAAGTTAACTCTAGCTAGTTAAGAAGACAATATCAGTTGACAGCTGTACTCGTGCTCAATTCATCAACAACTTGAGTTGACTTGTAACTCGTTAGACTTAAGATCAATTGATGTTTGAATTTTAAACAATTTGAATTTTTCAATGCCGAAAGTCCTAAATAATACATAATAGAAAACTAATTTAACCAAAAACAAAAATACATAATAGGAAAGGAATTGTGATTTAGGTTTGGATTCACTAGGTTAGGGTCTACTGGTGTTGGCTGAGATGCTGGGTCCTTTTGCAATTTTAATTTGGATTTGAATCTGGTTGGAGTTGAATGTGACATGACTTCATATAACTCGGTTGATAGTGAGCGAGTTAAAGTATGCTCATACTCGATTTATTAAGTTAACGAACGAGTTAATAATAAACGAGTTATTAGCAAATTAATGCTCATAGCTATGCCAATAACTACATATTTTTAAAGAAAAATAAAATACAATAGCAGATTAGTAGTTATACAAAGCAACCGAATTTATTCTCTAGCGCTTGATTATATATAACTTGGCTTGAGTAGAGTTAAAATGTATCTTTAGTTTTATGTTCCCATGTTTTATATTTTTTTTTTTTATCTATTTTCAAAGTCTGAACAGTCGATCTGAACCGTTCAACATAATCGTCATATTAAAATGTGCTTGAAACTAAATTTTATATTTATTTTTTGGAATTATTTTACTGTTTTTTTAAATAGGTACAAAATCACTGTTTTTTCTGAAGGTTTTGGACCATCCAAAACAGTGATTTTGTACTTGTCTAAAAAATAGTAAAATATTTTTAAAAATATATAAATTTAATCTCTAAACATATTTTAATATGAAAATCTATATTGATCGGTTCAGATTGACTTGTTCGGATTTTGAAAACATAAATAAAAACGTGAAGCATGATTGAACACAAAACCGATAGTTATTTTAACCCTGCTCATGTACCTGGAATCCTTTCCTGCAAACGTAATATTTCTTATTATACACGCTAGGTTTAATTAATTTACAGTATCGGCAAACTCGCATGAAGAAACGTATGCTTATAATTTAGACTTAAACCAATAGCGACCAATCATGTAACATGACATGACACCGAAATCGACGAATAATAATTCTTATTAAACTTCTGCTATGATGCCAACGAACGATTAATTTAAATTAAATTGCTGCTACTACATTGCTACCAACTAGCTAATGTTTAATCTACTTCTGGTACTTATTTTTATTATTTTTCTCGAAGTGATTGATTCCGAGTAGACAAAAAAATATACATAAACTTCTAACCCACTAGAATTAATTATAAAGTTATGTGTAACAATCGTTGCAGATTCGTTTTTCTCTGAATCTTATTTATCAATGGTTGCTCGATTGCTCTAGTGTTAATTCTTTTTATGTTAAGTGTGTATCGTACTATCGTGTATATATTTTAAGTAATCACGGGGTGCGTGCAGCCAAAATTTGTTCCTTGCAGTTGCAGATAACGTGGTTTATGCTTTGTAGTTTATACCATGTGCAATCCACGTGGCACATAGTTATTGGTGGATACACTGAACAAACCTCCAACGAGTAGATGCACGGAAATAAATATTCCAAAAGAATAACAGGAGCCTCTTGTTCAGATTCTAACTGTTGATTTTTGTTAAGATTCGTGCACGAAAAATTTACTTTGTTAAAATTTGCATATTGTAAAATTTGAAGATCCCAAGTAAGTTCATGTTATTTCCAAATAATAACAGCAGATTTATTTCTGTAGATGCACTACTTAATTGTAAAGAGTCTTCTAAAATAAATAGATAAATTTGACTCTCGTAATAATTATTAAATACATTAATTAATTTCACTATAAGAAAATGGAAACTTTTCTTGGAAAATAGTAAATCACAGGTCAAATGAAAATTTGAATCGTAACAGCATCGGAGTCGGCCGGAATACTGATTAGGGTACAAAAAAATTAGATCAATCATAAATTTATAATTATAGCAAGAAAATATATAAATTTGGTTTTCCTTGAACTGGGAAGACCAAGTGTGACAGTGTCTTTCGTATGTAAACTAACATTTTATAGACCAAGTAGGTTCGATAGGCTGTAAGTCGTTTGATCCGCTTTAAGATTCAAACACCTCGCTTTAATATTCAAACACATCCGTTTCAATATTTTTGTATACAGATTTTAAAGCTGATTAGACGGTATTGAAATCCATGAAATTCAAAAATAGATTCGATGTCCATTGAAATTACTATGCTCTAAACATTTTAAGATAAACGCAAGCACGCAGATAATACAAATTGCTTTTATATTTGTAGTGTAGCTACTACAAATTAAGAGGAATTAAATTTATTTTGATAAATGTTATATTGATTGTCATGTTTATCACAAAAATAATATTGTCAAAAAAGAATTTATTTTTCATAAATATCTTAAGGTAAGATTTTTGGATTAATTTGAGACTAGCAACTAAATTCAGTTCTATAAATTCACCCATAGTCTTCTTGTCAGGGGCGGACCCAGAGTATTCCGGAGGAGGCAGCTGCCCTCCCCCTGGATTTTGAGTTTCAGTGGAGATTTATCGATTCCGATCGACTTTGCTCTCCCTGAAATTTTTTTTGCCTCCCTTTGGACGTTTAATTTGTAATTCGAGTTACATTTAGGGTTAAAATTGAAATAAATCTGTTGAATTTTTATTGGTAATTAAAATTATAAGTCAGAGCATCAGAAATTACAAGTCAAGCATTGGAAGTATAAGTTAAAACATTATTTTTTGTCGAGTACTCAATTGGTTAATGAATTTAAACCCGATTCGATATTTTTTTTGCCTCTCCTGACGAAAATCCTGGATCCACCCCTACTTCTTGCACGCCAAATAAATTCAATTCTATAAATGCTCGTACTCGTTGACTATCTTTATATTTTTGGGATCAAATTGCTTGCTTGATAATTTTTGGGATAAAAAAAAATGATGCCTTTTCATTCATTTTATTTTAAATTCCTTTTCCGCGGCTTCAGCTGCGCGCGCATC
>JAJGRW010004007.1:0-30098 GCA_025461045.1 Carex parvula | reverse complement strand
AGCCAGCCCCTATATATATATATATATTATGTGTAGAAGTCTAAATTTAGTTAAAACATACTTACCACACAAACTGCTACATGGTTTGTCACAATTAAAATTGAATGAATAAATAGTTATGTTGCATGGATATGGTTACGGGTATCGTATCAGATACGATACGGATACAGCGATACGGTAATTTTTAAAAATGAAGGATACGATACGCCTATTATATATATTATTAAAATACTTGTATATATTAAATATAATTTTGAAGTCCAAGTATATACATTAAATATCAAAAATTCTGGATACAATACAGTAGCCCAAGTACACATTAAATATTATAGCTACTAACTTCTAACAACAAATGTGAACTAGTGTAGTGGTCAAGAGGCATGTTGTTTAGTCCACAGGACCTGGGTTCGATGCCCCCTAGCATAAGAAAAATTGGTTTTTGGTAGGTGGTCCACGGGCGGTGTATGAGCTGGAGCGCTGCTTGATGGTCCACGCGCGGTGCATGCTGGATTCAATTCTGCACAATGCTTCAGACACGTATCAGAGCCGTATCCAGACGAGTCAGAGTCGTATCGGAGACCGTATCGGATGGTATATGATACGCCACTTAAGCCGATACGCCAGTTGGCGTATCAGATACTTATCAGGGCCGTATCGGATGTGTATCGGTATCCATACGCATCCGATACGGGTACAGAGCCCAACATGGAGTATCCGAGTAACATAGATCCATAGCAATATGTTTCCTTATTTCTCCTTACAGCTATCTCCGATTCATGCAATTAAATTATTTCCTTATTTCTCCGTTTCCTCTGTTTCATTTCTCCTCTTCCTCTATATTTTCGACAATGAAAATAGAAACAATCATATCTTACCGAATTTTGTTAGGACTACTGTATCTTTGTGAATAGATGAAGAGCAGATCTTGTGTTTGATGGAACAATCATATCTTTCTGATCTGGAGAGAAAATGAAGAGTATCAAGAATTTTCGTGTAGAGAAATGATCTGCAGAGAAGCATCCTTTATTAAAATAATTTCCATAAAAAATATATCTGTAGAGAAAATTCTTATTTGAATCATTTAATTATATCTTTTTCAATTTTGTTTCTTTACAGTTCATTTCTTCTCTAAATCATTTAGTGACCTGTCTTGTTTGTGGAGAAAATTATATATTAAATCGTACAATGATACTTCAAGAATTTTTTTTCATGTTATATTTGATCCGTTTTTTTTTTTTCATTTGTTGTTGTTTCTTTTATTGTTATTTATTATTTGGATCTCCATTGTTTTTCATTTCTGTTTTATATTTTCATTTAATTTTGTGTGAATGTCAAATAAAAATGTCTCTTCATATTCTATTCAATTTTATAATATGTCCCCGTTGCAACGCACAGACACGATACTAGTATATTAATATAAGTTACATGTAATGCTACATATATAATTTATGTTGTTAATATTTCCAGTTTAAAAAAAAGAAAATTTTAATCAATTACATATAGATTTTGATGTCAATCAAACAGTAAAAATATAATTATGAAGTAGATGCAGGGAGAAACTTGAATTCTCAACCACATAAAATATTGGCTTTTTTTCTTTTTTCCTTTCAATTGTCCCTTCAACTAATTTGTATAATTTGTTTATTCAATAAATAATTAAAGAGATAAGAAATGGACTTTGCTCACAGCTTCTATAACCTCTCCTTTCTACATCTCTACCAAATTCTCTACACAGTGATCTTTGATCTTGCTTCCCAACATTTATTTTTTATACATTTTTGTAATGCCTACCAAGCTTTTAAACTAACTATACCTTGCTTTCAGATTCAGCATGACCATATATGTGCATTTTTACTTCATTGTTTATTAATTTGTACCGGGTTCTACAGCTGTGAAGCATACTCGGGCCCACGCTGCAGTGAAATATTATTTAATTTGTGGTCCATGGTGTCCTTTTTGGACCAGTTAATGCATCTCGGCCGTCAGATATTAAACGGAGCTAATCCGACCGTCTGATTTTAACAGAGAGCCCTTTAATATTAGTGCAGATCTACTTTACACGGATCTTAAAGTGAATCAGATGATCCAGATGCATCAACTCAAAAGATGCAGAGGATGCGAATTCGTTAATCTTACTGGTATATTCTGTAATCCAGATAAAATATTTACAGAAATGGTTCTGACATCTGCCAACTCAATCATGAGGTGCTGCATTATTCATCAAAATAAAATGAATTGATTGATTGACTCTCCACATTATTAACATGTGCTCAAGTATCTCTCCATCCAAAAAATGGTCAGGTCCTCTACAACGCCACACTGTACTCCACACAATCTTAGCAGTTGGATCGCATCAAGATCAGCATCTTTCAATGTCAGAATGAGATGGAATGAGGAAAGCAACAAGTCCATCGCTGCAGAGAAGCACCGGTTCCATCCATGTTGACTTGTTCTTCACACATGAAATGGAATCTCCATTCCCATGTCCTTGGATTTTTTTTAAAAACAATAATTAAAATAATTAATTTTAAATAAACAACATGATTCCTACAAGATTTACAAAAATCATCAGAACCGAATTGCTAATTCGGTCCGACGGCAATTTTTTTCTTCGGACCGAATTGACAATTCAGTCTGGTTGTTTTTCACCGGGTTGTAGAAATAACACCACATAAAATTAAAAAACAGGTCAGACCGAACTGGCAATTCGGTCCAGAGGCTTTTTTAACCTGGACCGAATTGCCAATTTGGTCCAGGCTTTTTTTTTTTTTTTTTTTAGAGACAAGAGCAAAATAAAGAAATCTAACACTGAAATTTTAAATTTTTTTATTTAAATTATTTGATAGATTACTTCTTTTGACATATAATTAGCATATTTATACTAAAATACGCTAAATTACTTGAAATTATGTTGAATTACACTATATTAAGTTAAATTACACTAAATTACATTACATTACGCTAAAATACGGTAAATTACGCTAAATTACATATGAATAGGGACGATATCTTCACTAAAAAGGCGAAAAACGACGGTGAAACTTCAAACGGTCATAAAACGGCGCTCGAGTGTCCAATTTCAGCAAATGACCACTTTTCGGAAAGCTTGCGAAAAGACGCATGCATCCATGTCAGCAATGCTAAATACCAAAATTCAAAATCACCAAAAAACAAAGGGAAGAGCCTCAAAACTTGAGTTGAAGTTTCCGATTAAGATTTTCATTTCTATTATTCAATCCAAGTAGCTCAGTAAATTAGTTACATAATGAACTTGTAGAATACCAATTTTTACTATTTTTGAAATTTTTTTACTATTTTTTATGATTCATGAAAGATGGCACATAATCGGTCTATTTTAGCGTAATTTACCGTATTTCAACATAATTAGCGAAGTTATTGTAATAATTTAGCGTAATTTAGTGTAATTCCACATAATTTATCATAATAGGACGGTCGATTTTAACTTTCATAATTAGTGTAATTTAGTGTAATTCCACATAATTTATCATAATTAGCGAAGTTAAATCCACTAATTCCCTACTCTCAAGTGGCTGTAGAGAAGTTTTGCACCGTCGTCATAATTTTTTTTTTATTTTTATTTTGTCGTATTGAAGCGCAGCCTATTTTTATTTTTTTATTTGGGAATCAGCCACGCAGCTATCATATTATATTATAATATATGGACAATTATATAAAATTTTAATATGAATATGAAGGTTAATTTTATAATATTCATGACATTTTATTCTAAATTATATAAAAAATTATACATAAATATATAAATTTTAAACATATTTGTCTCAGAATAATAATTTTTTTAATTAATGTTTCGGTATCATATAAGCATAAAAAAATACTTGACGACCATTTAAATAAAATGTAAAAAAGAAAAGTAAATCTTCCTAAACGTGCAGACGTTATACTTTTTTTTTTTTTGTAAAGAAAAAAAAAAGAGGTCGTGCAAACTTGTAAGGGTCAAACTGCAAATAGAAGATGTTTCATAAATAAATGAAGAAGTTTTATAAAATTGCAGCATAAATTTTATTCAAGTTGAAGAATTCAGATCTGATCAGAATTTATGAGATAGATTAATAAGAAGCAGATTTTTATAAAATTATAAAGGATGGCTTGGATTTAACATGAAGGGAATTAGTCGTTAGTAATATCTAAATTATTCGAATTGTTAAATAATATATAACAATTTTGCAGGATTTTTTTTTTAAATAGAAATAAAAAACGGATTTTAAGGGAACAAATATCTTTTTTATTGGAATTTTAAAAAATATTTTCACCGAGGCACTGCCTCGGTGGAGGGTGGAAGGCACTTTCTGAGAGCGCGCGTTTCTGCTGAATGTTGCAATATTTCTTATTTTTCTGTATATTTTCATCTTTTTTTATCCAAATAAAAAGAATTTTAGCAAGTAATTTTGCAAGCTTTGAAAGGAATTCAATAGTATAGAATTTTCTTCATATATGAGGAGGGTTCAAATGTCTCAATTTTTTTATTAATAGGAAAAATAAAATAAAAATAGAAGTAGGATTTGGTGAAATCTCAAAATATAAAGAAAACTGTTATGGTTCATGACGTCCAACTAATTCAAAAACCTTAATCAGACCCAGCACGGCCGCTAATGAACTAAACAACTAAAAAAAAAAACGTTATAGTCCATCACGTCCAGACCAACTATAAATTATTTTACAACTCTACATGCCTCTATTTCAATCTATTCCTCTATTTCTCTCTTACCTAACAGTTGATTAATTCTTAGGGTATTTGAGGAATGAAATTATTAAAAATTGGATTAGTTGAAGAATTAATTCAGATCCATTTACTATACAGGTTAATATATATGAAGCGGACATCTTTAAATTCATGTCAATTTATAATGGATGGTTCGGATTTAATCTGAAGGTATGAAATCTGATCTCGATTTAGATTAGTTGTTACTATCATCTAAAATATTCAAATTGCAAATGATACTATCAACATTGAATATTTCACGAGTTTATCTAACAGCTAATGGAGTTGGCTACGGTGCTACACGTAGCATAGAGGGCCTCCGTGCAACGGCTTAATATTTGAGCTTTCAAAATTCTAACGGTCGATCTGAATGGTTCAATATGATTTTCATATGAATATGTATTTGCAAATCAAATTTTACATTTTTTAGAATTTTTTTACTATATTTTTAGATAGGTAGAAAATCACTTGATTTGAATGGTACAGAATTTTCAGATCAAGTGATTTTCTACCTATATAAAAAAATAGTAAAAACATTCTAAAAAATGTAAAATTTGGTTTGTTGAAAAGGTTCGGATCGACCGTTAAAATTTTGAAAACTCAAATATTGAGCCGTTGCACGGAGGCCCTCTATGCTACGCGTAGCACCGTAGCCAACTCCATTTAGCTGTTAGGTAAACTCCATTTATGCACAACGTTTACCTCGAGGTGAAGGGGACTATATAAAAAATTAATTACTTACCTTGAATATTTAACCCGGTCATGGTTTATATTATCTTAGCATTGCAAGGGGATAATAATATATGTATAGCTTTGAAGACTTGCATGCGATGATCCAAGCCTCCTCAGTTGTTACCACCCCAGCTTGTCTTGTCTGAATCTCAAATGATCCGGTTTTCTTATGGCTATATCCTGTATAACTATTCGTGTAGCCACATGTAGTTAGGAACATAACAAATGAATTATTTGGGTTCGGTTCGGCAAGATTAAAAATTCGTGATTCGAGAATTCAGGTATAATCTGAAAATGATTTGGAATTATACATTGAGTCCGGACTGGAATCTCAGTTTCACAAGGGAGCCAAAAAAATTCACAAATTATTCGTGAGTAATTCGTAAATTTCGTGAATAATTCAGTAAAAATTTGGTATAATACGCCGTTCGGTTCGCCGACGCAAAAAATAAATGAATTATTCATGAAGCACTATGGTTAGGAACTTAGGATCAATATATCGGACCAATTTCAGCATGATATAATACAAAATTTAAATTTCTTACTAGATTATATACAAAGATTTTATATTCAATTAAAAATTGGATATATATATATATATATATATATATATATATATATATATATATATATATATATATATATATAGAGTCCGGCTAATGTCATAACATTATAATTTCAACCTAAGTTATAACGAGTCGGTTTTTGCGATTTTAAAATCCAAATAGTCAATACATTGCATTGTACAGTAGCCCAATTCTCTCTCTCTCTCTATATATATATATGAATTTGTATTCATTATTATAGAATATTCCAAATAAGATTATAATTATATTACTTATTTTGCATTAAAATATTATAAGTTACAGAAATTAAATTCAAAAAAATGAATGAACATGTAAGCATTTTGAATTATAAAGAAAAATACAAATCGAGAACAAAATTTGTATTGACTAACTTATATAACATAATAAGATATTCTTCAATGAAAAAGTTAAATAATTTGGCAAACTAAAAATTTGAAAAATAATCCGGAAAGGTCTAAAAGTTGCGATTTTGATATAACACAAATATTATTCAGAATAATATATTCTTTTATAGTGCATACAAATATGTAAATCTTCTGAAATTTAAAGAAAAGAAAATAAAACTATGTGAAAAATAGTAAATAATTTGAGAATTAATTTAATTTGTCTATTTCATTTGACAGTGTGTGATACAGAGATGTTCACAAAAGATCTTGTACCGCGTAACCGCTGGCCAAAGAAGCGAGCAGTTAAATTGTTCCTACGGAAACTATTTAGTAACCTACCAAAAATAAAATATTTTTGAAACCGTTGCAAATAATGGCGACTCTGCATAGAGCAGCAGCTTGGGTCCGATAGGTTCCGTGACCATCCGATCTGCTTTAAGATCGTGCGCACGAATTTAAAGTATACGCGAAAGTTGCTGGCACGAATTTTAAAGTAGATCGGACGGTCATCAAATCTATCAAAATCACTTTGAGTCTGATGGACATCGGACCCAAATTGACCTCCTCTTCATATTCGCTGTTTATATACAAAATAACAGCTCCTTGTAGACAGACCTACCCCCATAGAAATAAAAGAGGAGGAGAAGAAGAAGAAGAAGAAGAAGAAGAAGAGAAGAAGAAGAAGAAGAAGAAGAAGAAGAAGAAGAAGGAGGAGGAGGAGGAAGAGAAGGAGGAGAAGAAGAAAGATGGTGCAGGGGACGCTTCAGGTGCTGCTTGTTAGCGCAAAGAAACTCAACAACGGTGAATTTCTCGGTATGAATATGATCGCTTAATTGCTTGTTTATTTCATTTGGTTTTTATTTGTTTCATTTCACCCTTTGATTTCTCAAGGAAATAATACAATGGTTTTCACTTAATATACAGTTGGATGATGTAGATTAATGAAAGAGGAAACAATAATTAAATCTGTATATATATTTAGGCAAATTTTTCTATGGGCATAAGTTTGTAAAATGAGCATATTTTCATTTTCAAAGTTCAAACAGCCGATCCGACCGTTCAACATTTCCTCCATATTACAATGTACTTGGAGGTCAAATTTTACATTTTTTTAAATTTTTTTACTATTTATTAAGATGGGTACAAAATTCAATGGTCTGAGTTTGACTAGTTTTGTAAAATACTTAATAAATAGTAAAAAAAATTCAAAAAAATGTAAAATTTGACCTCCAAGTACATTGTAATATGGAGAAAATGTTGAACGGTCGGATCGACTGTTTGAACTTTGAAAATAAAAATATGCTCATTTTACAAATAGGTCCTTATGCCCATAGAAGCATCCCTCATATATTTATATCAAACATTTTTCTGGTATAAAATGAAAAATGAAACCTCTTTGGTTGCTAAATTAAAATTTACAATTCTCTCATTTATTTGTAATCCATATTCATTTTTTCAGATTTCAGTTGAATTGTGAATTATTTTACTCTCAATGTTGAATTGCAATTTGCTAATCACCCAGAAACCCATATTTTCCTTTTTCTTTCAGAATTTTACTCTGTTATACAGAACCCATAATAGTAATGTCTTTAGAGTTATTGATATTGACACAACATAATTTGTTATTGACACAATACTATAAAAAAAAATTATTTGATTAACAATTTTGTCCCCCAAATTATACCATTCAATAATTGGATTCTCTCATTTAATACACAATTTTAGTTTCTTTATATGAGAAGGTAACCAAATTTTTTATACAATTGCTACTTGTAGTATAGATTATTTTAATTATTTTAATGGAATATTTCTATACTTGCAGCTGTAGCCAACATGTCCAAATCAGAATGAATATTTCTATTGTGTATACTATAAAATATTTTTCATATATTATGAAAGTCAAATATGTATAAAAAATTTGCAAACAAAATATCCAATATAACTAAAGAAACATATACAATAATAAGAGACTCTACTTATTTTTATATTAATATTACATTTTCATTACAAGTTAATTTAATAACATACAAACTCTAAATAAATACACTAAGCAGAACATTCAACATAGCAAAGCTAAAATAAACTAACCTATCTTTAGGTGAGTATTATAAATCTCTTCAATATATTATCCAGATTTGATGTAACCTTAATCAATAACAACAATATAATTGTGTGATAAAAAAAACACTTTAAAGAAAAAATTAATTATATAATAACAGTGAAATTAGTTATTTAGATAGTTATGCATTTTTTCAATCAACATCAACAATCTTTTTTGGTGCTATAAGATCACTAATGAAGTAAATATTTTTTTTGATAATAATGAAGTAAATAAATTAATAGACAATAAATAAGAAAATTAATTTATAATATACTTATGCGATTAGAGATACATTTGGCAAAGTATTTAATTAAATTATAAAATTTACAATAAACCAAAAATGCTGCTAGATAAAATTTCCAACCAATTGAGTGACATAACTAAAAGGTAGAAATTAATTACATTTAAAAAAAAAAAAAGCAAAGTATTTTTCTTTATCTTGTAGTAAATTATTTCTTTCTTTAGGAAGGAAAACTGGAAAACAACAAATTAAAAAAATGATCTTCAAGAAGTTTGCCAATTAAAAACAAAAAAACAAACAGTTGCTAGATAGAGGATTAATTTGGTGGTGAAATCTACCATCGATTAAATTTTTTAATACAAGCTGTGTTGATAACAAATTCTGTTGTGTGAATATCAATCCTCGTCTCCAGATACCTCATCAACAGTTTTCCAATTAAGCACTTACTACCAGCATCCTTATTCTTAGTATTGTATTATTAACACTTCTCATTGTCACTTATCATTTTGCTTTGAGCTTCAATGCTTGATAATGGGAATTAAAGGTGATAGGTATTGGATCTTTCAAAGAAGTTACAAAAAAAATGATCAGAAAGAGATCAAAAGAAATCTAAAACCAGTCTGAGCATGTCTAACTAATACTTTGTAACTATGAATCAGGTAGTATGGATCCTTATGCCATCCTCAAATGCCGTTCTCACGAGCAAAAGAGCAGCGTAGCAATAGGTGAACCTCTAGACTTTATTTTTATAGTACATGTATAATACTTGGCATGCATCAAACAAGGTACCAGACTGCCAGGGGCGGACCCAGGTGGTTCCAGGGGGGAGCAACTGCTCCTCCTTGATTTTGAGTTTTAGTGAAGATTTATCGGTCCTGACCAACTTTGTCCCCCCCCCCCCACGAAATTTTTTTTGCCCCCTTTGAACGTTTGATTTGTAATTCGAGTTAAATTTAGGGTTAAAATTGAAATAAATTTGTTGAATTTTGATTGGTAATTAGAATTATAAGTCAGAGCATCAGAAATTACAAGTCAAAGCATTGAAAAATATAAGTTAAAGCATTGTTTTTTATTGAGTACCCAATTGGTTAATGGATTTAAACCCGATTAGGTATTTAAATCCGATTCGATATTTTTTTGCCCCCTGACGAAAATCCTGGATCCGCCCCTGCAGACTGCACCAGTTATAATCACATCTTGAGAAAAAAGTATTGAAGGATTTGTAACAGTTAGACCAATATCTGCTTTCACCACCCTGTAAACCTTAATTTTCAGAATTATACCTCGTTTGATAACTTATTAGACATGTAAACATAAATGACATCTAAACAAGACATATTTCAAACAATATAGATGCTGGAAGTGAACCTCAATGGAACGAAAGCTTCGTCTTTACTGTCTCTGGCGATACATCAGAGCTCATTATCAAATTAATGGACAAAGACAACTTCACAGCAGATGACTTCCTAGGAGAAGCCAAGTAAGTTGTGATAGTCAAAACTTCTCAGTATCTCTTTTTCTTTGATTTACCAGTATGATTCTCAGTGCTATATTGACTTAATAACACTTTACTGTTTATTATTTTTAATTTTACAAAATTCAGAATTCCATTGGGGCCGGTGTTTCAGGAAGGCAACTACCCCCCAACTGCTTACAGGGTGGTTAAAGATGATCAGTACTGTGGAGAAGTAAAAGTTTCACTTACCTTCACTCCCTCTGTAAGTTACCTCTCTCACCTTTTAAACCCTAGGCCGGTACCGTGCCAACTGGTACAGTAAAATTACAAAACTTCTTTACATGCCATTATCTGGTCTAATCAATTCATCAGAGGAGCTGCCTGGGTCTGTACCATCTGAAACTGATCAAGGATTACATATTAGATCCAAGTAGACTCAAATCAATTCAAACCAAACCCAAATCAACCTAAATTCCAATAAATCTCAAATCAACCCAAATGAACCCAAATCCAGCCTAATTCCAAATTAAATCCAAATAAAATCCCAAATGAACCCAAATCCAACCTGATAAAGTCCAAAAAATCAAACTCAAATTGAGTACAAAGGGACCCGAATTCCCTAAAACTCAAATCAAGCCCCACCTGAGTGCAAAGAGACCCAAATTCTCTAAAACTCAAATCAAATTTATAATGTAATGTACCCTGACATGTGATAGCACATAAGGTACTTTCTACTTTCTAGTAAATAATCGATACTTAATTTCTGTCACTTCATACAGAAAAACCCTGAGGTGAAGCAGGGAGAATTTGGGGGCTGGAAACAATCTACTTCTTATTAATTATTTTATTTTACCAAAAATCTTCCTTCATACATGCCATCATGGAATGAATGTAGTATATTGATTTTAATGAAATCTTATGACTATGAAGGATTTGGTTGGTATTATGTCCAACATTTGCTTGATTGCTTGGTTTTCTAGTGCTTTCTTTCTATTTTACCTTTTATTTATGTGGGCTAGAACTTGTGTAATCTGAAAGTTGAAATCTCCACATTTTAATCAAACTGTTAAAAAATGAGAGACTTGGTTGTAATTAATTGGTACTTATTTTCGGTCACTTGATACAGAAAAGCCGTGACATGGAGCAGCAAGGGTTTGGGGGATGGAAACAGTCTACTTCATATTAGTTATTTTATTCTACCAAAAATCTTCCTTAATACATGCCAGCATGGAATGAAATTTTTATGAAGCGGCACCTATGAAGGATTTGGTAGGTATTTTGTCTAGCATTTGCTTGATGATTTGATTTTCTAGTGCTTTCTTTCTATTTTCCCCTTTTATGTGGGCAAAATTTTGCCTATTGTGAACGCTTTATTAGATAACTTGTGTAATCTGGAAGTTAAAAACTCCACATTTTAATCAAACCGCAAAAATTGTGAGACTTGGTTGTTTCAACAAGAAAATTTATTTGGCCCTGAACTACTACTACACTAGGTTTCAGTTATGATATTTTTTGTTCAGTCAGCCCCTGGGAAATTGTTGTTTAGTTTGGTCTCTCTCATTTAGATATGATTATGTGGTAAGAAATCATCATTATTATGTGCTAAACAGCTAAAGGAAAGAGGGACTTGATTGTATGTTGTGCATTATTCACAGGGCCAACATAAAAAGGTTCAGAGACCTGGTTGAACAAAGTGCAGCATATATAATTTTTGGGGCTAAAATCAAACTACTACTGATAAAAAAGTTGCTCCCAACACATTGGGAATTAAGAAGAAACCTAGAAAAGTTAATTCAACCTATGATGTCTCAATCTAAACAGTTTATATTAAGTTAATAGTAATAGAAAAAGCTACAAAGAACAATTACAAAACCATCAGAACAAATGGAGGCTGAATTCTAGGTACTGTACATATCAGCCCCATGCTGAAGCAAGTTAATCTCTTTAACAGTGTGAAAAATTGGATGACTACATTGCTTATTACCATAATTTAATGCAATTTGGTATAAACCTTCAGGAGATGAGATGGTGTTGTTTTCTACACACAATTTATTAATATCATTTTATTTTGTTAACAAAGAGCATTGCATTATTCTTGAAACGAGCAATTACCCTGATGGTTCATATTTAGTCTCAATAATCCAGTAACCGGGTAAGAGAATCCAATAAGCAGTACCAATTATTGGATACAACTTTGGAGTTGGTTATTAATGGTGAATAGTTATAATCACTGGCGGTAAGATATACATTTTTTGAATCAATTATTGGATACAATTTTTTTTTTTGAAATAAAGGTTGTATAGCTCAGATTACCATTGACTAAGAATGTTTACAAATTTACTCTAAAACCCATTGCTAAAACACCTCTAGTGATATCCAATATGTCTCTCTGTATCTAAAACACAAAATCATATCCAAAATTGAAAACACTGGTACTAGTTTACCAGAACAGCATATGTGAGACAATACCAAACCACACGCATCACAATGTATCAACACACATACTATCAAGTTATTAAACCAACTAAACAAAAGTGTTAAAACAACTACTGTAGTTTGTAAAATCACCTGGTACAGACTCCATTTTTTATTGGGAGTAACGAAGGCGATTTTGACTCGGTCAAATTTTTTGCCGAGTCATGGAATGAAATATGCTTGATGATTTGGTTTTCTAGTGCTTTGTTTCTATTTTTACCCCTTTATGTGGGTGAATATTTGTTGATTGTTGTTGAAAACATTCCATGTTTCAAGACTTGAACATTTCTTAGAGAACTTCTCAGATATCTCTAAAACACAAGGTTTCAACACATTTTCCTCATCAGCACAAATATCTCTAAAATACAGAATCCTACCCAAAATTGAAAACACTGGTACCAATTTATCAGAACAACATATGTCAGACAAAACCAAACCACAAGCATCACAATGTATCAGCTCACATGCTGTCAAATTATTAAAGCAACTAAACAAAAGTGTTAAAACAACTACTGTAGTTTGCAAAATTAGAGGTAAATGTGTTAGCTGATTAAAGTATTAAAACAACTACTAAACAAAAGCATTCTTTAATTTGCTCTTTCAGCGACTCTCATGGCTGCATGACACATATAACATGCTTTCGGAGGAGCTTGAATGCCGAAGGATGAGCGGAAATCACGAGAAAAGAGGGTGGCCCACAAGGCAGGGTCCTGTGTCAGCTGATTAAAGTAGTTGTTACAATTGCGAGAGAGCAGAGGTCGGTGTGATTCAATCGTTCCGCTTGAATGCTGATTTGCAGTATCTGGTGCCAAAAATACTTGGTACAAACTCCATTTTTTATTGGGAGTACCGAAGGCGATTTTGACTCGGTCAAATTTTTGACGGAGTCATGGAATGAAATCTGCTTGATGATTTGGTTTTCTAGTGCTTTCTTTCTATTTTTACCTTTTTATGTGGGTGAATATTTGTTGATTGTTGTTGAAAACATTCTATGTGTCAAGACTTGAACATTTCTTAGATAACTTCTCATATATCTCTAAAATATAAGGTTTCAACACACATTATCTCATCAACACAGATATCTCTAAAACCCAAAATTGAAAACACCGGTACCAGTTTACCATAACAACATATGTCAGACAAAACCAAACCACAAGCATCACAATGTATCAGCACATGCTGTCAAGGTATTAAAACAACTAAACAAAAATGTAAAAACAACTACTGTAAAACCAGTCGGTTGAATTGGGGAGTAGTGAAGGCGATTTTGACTCGTCAAATTTTTGAGGAAAGGATACAGAGAAAATGGCATACAATAAAACCAAATGAGTCCCTGCATTCTGGGGCCCAACTATCCAGTCTTTTAAGGCTGGTCAGCGTTGAGATAGACGGATCCCATGAATCTTGCGGATACAGATCGGAGATTAAACGTTTATGAATACAAATCGGATATCAAATGAACACATATATAATTTGAATGCTTAATTTAAATATTGCAAAATTAACATATTATTTAATAAATATTTTTTTATTAAAAAATAAAAATAACAAAAAGTATGAATATATACATGAGTGAGGCTATGGTGCTATGCATAGCACGGATGGCTAGTGTACTACGGCTCAATATGGTACTTTTTAAAATCCTAACGGTCGATCCAACCGTTCAATGTGATAAGCATATGAATATGTACTTGCAAACTAAATTTTATATTTTTTCGAATTTTTTTACTATTTTTTTAGATAGGTAGAAAAATCAGTGTTTTCTGAAAATTCTGGACCATCAAAATTCTACCTATCTAAAAAAATAGTAAAAAAATTTGAAAAAATATAAAATTTAGTTTGCAAGTACATGTTCATATGGTTATCACATTGAACGGTTGGATCGACCGTTAGGATTTTAAAAAGTACCATATTGAGCCGTAGTACACTAGCCATCCGTGCTATGCATAGCACCATAGCCTCACTCTATATACATTTTTATGGTAATTCTTCTCATGTTAAACTTGTTATGTCATTACAAAATATATTTCGTTAACAAAATTAATCACTAATATAATTATATTTTAATCAAAAGAAACAAAACTAAACAAAATTTCTCTTGATTCTAAAACAAATAAATAAGAACACATGGATATGATTAATTACATAGAAGGAAAAATCGGCCGTTTCAGGAGCGGAATCGGACTGTACCATCCTACTTCGAGCCGAGTTACGCGGTTAGTGTAGATTTCGTCCAATTTCAGACGTTTCGGTCCAATTCCAGTCAAATTTCGGCAGAAATAGACCTATTCCACCGAAACGGTCCGTTTACAGTTAAATTTCAGCCGAAACACAAATTAAACACACTCCAAAATTTTTATCCTCTGCGTGAATCGAACCTAAGACCTCTTGCTAAGCAAACAAGCCAACTACAACCACACCATACAACCTTTGTTGTTAGAAAACATAACTCATGGATATATATAAAAATTGTAATTTGTACCACACCATACTTAATTGTAATGCTTGTATTATACTGTATTAGTGGATTATTTGATTGTAATCATTTGTCTAAACAGAAATTGTTGACAAATTATTTTTTTATCAATTTTTTCCTATTTTGTTAGTGTAAAACAAGCTTCTGACAAAAAAGTCCGATTTTCCGATCCGATTCGGCCGATTCCGACTAATTTTTCCGATCCGGATCGGGATCGGACGGTGCCGATCCCGATTCCAATTCCGATTTTTCCTTCTATGGATAATTATCTATATCCGTATTTGTATATGCACAAACGGATATCCGAAAAATTAAAAATGGTTGATAAAGATAATTGGATAAGGATATTATCTGTATCCGCACAAATATATATCCGAAAAATAAAAAAAATACAGATACATAAAATTATTTGTATTCGCATACCTAACTGCTTCTGAAACATGAAACCATATTCACGAAATATTTATATCTGAATATCCGAATCTGCAAAAATTCGAATATAATATCTGATGAATATAATATCTGATCCATTTGTCTTCCTATGTCCAATACAAATTATCTTTTAGCACCTTTAGTCCTTTTATTGTAACCTTTAGTCCGCAAAAAAGCCCACTAGAAAGTATGTCCTTTTCTCTGTATCCTTTTATTGTAACCTTTAGTTGGCTTGTCATTGGCTGCGAACCAAAAGTCCGCAGTGGCAGTTAACTAGTCAAATTAATTCCACAGAAATTCCACAGCTCAGTTATCTCATGACGACAGTGCTTGCGCAAGCATTCTCCGCTTGATCATCTCCAAGCAGCACCATCCTTCCAACTAACTACATTATAATAATTCAAGTGTCTTCATCTTTGTGTCTTCACCATGCTTTAATTTTAAAAATATTAATATTTTAAAATTTAAAATATAAAAACTAAAATAAAACAGTTAAATGTAATCTATGTTATTTTTTCTATATGCTCATAAAAAAATTATCACATTTCGATTTTGTTTTTATGTGAATTAATAAGTTGAAAAATTAATGTCTAGAAATTATCCACATTAGTACAGTTTTACAAGCCCTTGATGACAATCAAAATAAAATTCAAATGTCATAATTTCTTACACATGCATAGATAAAATAATGTAAATCATATCCAACGGTTTTAATTTAATTTTAAATTTTGAATTAATAAAATTTTAAATTTTAAATTAGTAAAGTTTTTACAAGCTTAATGACATCATAGATGATGCAAGGTGTCTTAATTAGTGTCGGCATATCATACTTTTTGAGGGTTAGTGGAAAATGTCATCATTTGAATTATGTTTTTTTTTTGTTGGCAGTCAACACTTGTATACTTCTACCTTCTTTAAGCCCCACAGACAACACAGAGAAATCATATCAATATCCTAGAAACATTAATTCTCAAGTGAAAATGGCAGAAGGTGATCTCAAACTGTTGGGGATATGGCCTAGTCCATTTGTACTCAGGGTAAAAATGGTGCTACAACAAAAGGGGCTGAGTTATGAGTACCTTGAGGATGACCTTAACAACAAGAGCGAGCTTCTTCTCAAACACAATCCGATCTACAAGAAAGTACCGGTACTTATCCACGGCGATCGAACTATTTGTGAGTCATTGGTGATTTTACAGTACATTGATGAGAACTGGTCTGGTACCGGACCTCCTCTGCTTCCTGCTGATCCTTACGAACGTGCCGTTGCTCGCTTTTGGACTGCATACATTGACGATAAGGTACTTAAATTACTAATCATTTAATTTCACAATCAACCACAATACATATGAAATTTATATAAGTTCTACAAAAGTAACAAATTTAATATTTCATTTATTTTTCTCATGCAGTTTGTACAATCATTTTGGGGAATCTTGAAAGCTGCTACGGAGGAGGAAAAGGCGGAAAAAATTGCCGATGCATTTGGTGTGTTAGAGCAGTTGGAAGGAGTGTTCAAGAAATGCTCTGCTGGAACTGGTAAGGGATTCTTTGGTGGAGACACAATTGGTTTCGTTGATGTGACTTTTGGTTCTCAGTTGTCATGGATCAAGGCAATCGAGAAGATATCTGGGGTGAAGTTGCTCGATGAGATAAAGGTGCCATTATTGATGGAATGGGAAAAACGCTTCCTTGCTGTAGATTTTGTGAAGAATACTCTGCCGAATGTGAAGAAGGTGGAAGAGTTTGGAAGAATGCTTCAAGCCACAACATGGAAAGTTGCTTCGGCCAAATAATGAACATTTTTTGACAAATAAATAAATAAATGATGTTGTTGGTAGGTGTATGAAATAATATTTGTGTTGAGAATAAAATAATATTGAACTTTTTTTGGTGATATAAAATTTAATTTATCAAAAGCATTAGCTTATTATTTATGTCCATAACTTTGTAGTTTTATTAAATGAAAATTTATTTTAAGTGTGATAAAAGTTTTAGTATATTATGGAGGACTAAAATTGATAATTAGAACTTTACAACATGTAACTTGTTTAGAATTTTATTGCTCCATACTTGAGAAGATTAGAGATGTACATGAAGGTATGTGGGATCAAATATTTTGATTTTCGAAGAAGTTTTTTCGCATGAGACTATATTTTGTATGTATGGGAAATTTTACAAAATGTCCTCTTCTTAAAAATCATCAAACAAAATATTTTTTCTCTAAAATTATTGACAAAATGTCTCTATGGGTTCCAAATTTTCTCTTCCCAAAGTTGAACATTTGTTGAATATTTGTTGATTGTTGTTGAAAACATTCTATGTGTCAAGACTTGAACATTTCTTAGAGAACTTCTCGAATATCTCTAAAATATAAGGTTTCAACACACGTTACCTCATCAACATAGATTTCTCTAAAACCCAAAATTGAAAACACCGGTACCAGTTTACCATAACAACATATGTCAGACAAAACCAAACCACAAGCATCACAATGTATCATCACATGTTGTCAAGGTATTAAAACAACTAAACAAAAGTGTTAAAACAACTACTGTAAAACCAGTCGGTTTGAATTGGGAGTAGTGAAGGCGATTTTGACTCGTCAATTTTTGAGGAAAGGATACAGCATACAATAAAACCAAATGAGTCCCTACATTCTGGGGCCCAACTATCCAGGGCTCAACTATCCAGTTTTTAAGGCTGGTCACCGTTGAGGTAGACGGATCTCATGAATCTTGCAAATACGGATCGGAGATTGAACGTTTATGAATACAAATCGGATATCAAATGAAGACATATTTAATTTGAATGCTTAATTTAAATATTGCAAAATTAACATATTATTTAATAAATATTTTTTATTAAAAAATAAAAATAACAAAAAGTATGAATATATACATCATTATGGTAATTCTTCTCATGTTAAACTTGTTATGTCATTACAAAATATATTTCGTTAACAAAATTAATCACTAATATAATTATATTTTTAATCAAAAGAAACAAAACAAAACAAAATTTCTCTCGAAACATATATGATTCTAAAACAAATAAATAAGAACACACGGATATGGATAATTACATAGAAGGAAAAATTGGCCTTTCCGGAGCAGAATCGGACTGTACCGATCCGATTTCGAGCCGAGTTACGCTGTTAGTGTAGATTTCGTCCAATTTCAGACGTTTCGGTCCAATTCCAGCCAAATTTCAGCCATTTCGGTCTGATTCCAGTCAAATTTCAACCGAAACACAAATTAAATACACTCTAAAAATTTTATCCTCTGCGTGAATCGAACCTAAGACCTCTTACTAAGCAAACAAGCAACTACAACCACACCATACAACCTTTGTTGTTAGAAAACATAACTCATGGATATATATAAAAATTATAATTTGTACCACACCATACTTAATTGTAATGCTTGTATTATACTGTATTAGTGGATTATTTGATTGTAATAATTTGTCTAAACAGAAATTGTTGACAAATTATTTTTTTATTAATTTTTTCCTATTTTGTTAGTGTAAAACAAGCTTATGGCAAAAAAAAATTGATTTTCCGATCCGATTCAGCCGATTCCGACCAATTTTTTCGACCCGGATCGGGATCGGACGGTGCCGACCCCGATTCCGATTCCGATTTTTCTTTCTATGGATAATTGGATAAGGATAATTGGATAAAGATAATTGGATAAGGAATTGGATAAGGAATTCGTATGGTTGATAAAGATTTTTCTTGCTATGGTTGATAAAGATAATTGGATAAGGAATTCGTATCCGCACAAATATATATCCGAAAAATAAAAAAAAATACAGATACATAAAATTATTTGTATTCGCATACCTAACTGCTTCTGAAACATGAAATCATATCCACGAAATATTTATATCTGAATATCCGAATCTGCAAAAATTCGAATATAATATCTGATCCATTTGTCTTCCTATGTCCAATACAAATTCTTTTTTAGCACCTTTAGTCCGCAGTAGCAGTGAACTATGCAAATTAATTCCACAGAATTCCACACCACATGACGACAGTGCTTGCGCAAGCATTCTCTGCTTGATCATCTCCAAGCAGCACCATCCTTCCAACTAACTAACTATATAATCTCTTTACAAATTTACGATACAGGAAGTGTTTCAAATGTTTTCATTTTTGTGTCTTTGTCATGCTTTTTATTTTTAAAATATTAATAACTTAAAATTTAAAACATAAACAGTTAAATGTAATTTATATTATTTTTTCTATATACTTATAACAAAATTATCACATTTCAATTTTATTTTTATGCAAATTAATAAGTTGAAAAATTAATGTTTAGAAATTTATCCACATTAGTACAGTTTTACAAGCTCTTGGTGACAATTAAAATAAAATTCAAATGTCATAATTTTTTACACATACATAGATAAAATGATGTAAATCATATCCAACGGTTTTAATTTAATTTTGAATTTTAAATTTTGAATTAATAAAATTTTAAATTTTAAATTAGTAAAGTTTTTACAAGCTCTTGAGCCTTGATGACATCATAGATGCAACGTGTCTTAATTAATGTCCGCATATTATACTTTTTGAGGGTTAGTGGAAAATATCATCATTTGAATTATGTTTTGTTGTTGTTGGCAGTCAACACTTGTGCACTTCTACCTTATTTAAGCCCCACATACAACACAGAGAAATCATATCAATATCCTACAAACATTAATTCTCAAGTGAAAATGGCAGAAGGTGATCTCAAACTGTTGGGGACATGGCCTAGTCCATTTGCACTCAGGATAAAAATGGTGCTACAACAAAAGGGACTGAGTTATGAGTACCTTGAGGATGACCTTAAAAACAAGAGCGAGCTTCTTCTCAAAAGCAATCCGATCTACAAGAAAATACCGGTACTTATCCACGGCGATCGAACTATCTGTGAATCATTGGTGATTTTGCAGTACATTGATGAGAACTGGTCTGGTACCGGACCTCCTCTGCTTCCTGCTGATCCTTACGAACGTGCTCTTGCTCGCTTTTGGGCTGCATACGTTGACGATAAGGTACTTAAATTACCAAGGTTCTAAATAGCTAGCGATAGCTATGCAATAGCTGCGCTATAGCTTTTTCGGACCTCAAAAGCTATAATGCTAATAACCGCTTTTCTTTTATAATTATTCTAAATATCTAGCTATGGTTGCGCTATAACTGCACTATAGTTTTTTCAGACCTTAAAAGCTACAGCGCTATAATCGCTATTAATTTAGTACTTTGTAAATTACTAATCATTTAATTTCATGATCAATCACAATATGTATGAAATTTATAACTTCTATAATTAATAACAAAACTTATGAGTTTGTAGATGAATTACAAAAATCAACAAATTGAATATTTCATTTATTGTTCTCATGCAGTTTGTACAATCATTCTGGGGAATCTTGAAAGCTGCTACGGAGGAGGCAAAGGCGGAAAAAATTTCCGATGCATTTGGTGTGTTAGAGCAGTTAGAAGGAGTGTTCAAGAAATGCTCTGCTGGAACTGGTAAGGGATTCTTTGGTGGAGACACAATTGGTTTCCTTGATGTGACTTTTGGTTCTCAGTTGTCATGGATCAAGGCAGTGGAGAAGATATCTGGGGTGAAGTTGCTCGATGAGAAAAAGGTGCCATTGTTGATGCAATGGGAAAAACGCTTCCTTGCTGTAGATTTCGTGAAGAACACTCTGCCAAATGTGAAGAAGGTGGAAGAGTATGGAAGATTGCTTCAAGCCACAACATGGAAAGTTGCTTCGACTAAATAATGGACATTTTTTGGCAAATAAATAAATGATGTTGTTGGTAGGTGTATGAAATAATGTTTGCAGTGAGAATAAAATAATATTGAACTTTTTTTGGTGATATAAAATTTAATTTATCAAAAGCATTAGCTTATTATTTATGTCCATAACTTTGTAGTTTTATTAAATGAAAATTATTTAAGTGTGATAAAAGTTTTAGTATATGGAGGACTAAAATTGATAATTAGAACTTTACAACATGTAACTTGTTTAGAATTTTATTTCTCCATACTTGAGAAGATTAGAGATGTACATGAAGGTATGTGGGATCAAATATTTTGATTTTTGAAGAAGTTTTTTCGCATGAAATTATATTTTGTATGTATGGGAAATTTTACAAAATATTCTCTTCTTAATAATCATCAAACAAAATACTTTTTCTCTAAAATTATTGACAAAATGTCTTTATGGGTCCCAAATTTTCTCCTCCCAAACTTTTTGTTATTTTCCTTTTCAACAAAATAGTGAATTTTTTCTTGACAATTTCATCTATTCTCTTCTCGTAAGTTTACACGAATAATAATTATAAAATTATGTGACTTTTTAAATATTAACATGCCTTGTTGATTTATTAACAAAATTTTATTTGTTGCATGCTATGTCAATATTATACATCACATATATATATATATATATCAAGTAATTATTTTGCTATTAGTATATAACGTACTCAACAAACTCTTTTGCTATTTTAGAATTCCAAAACCTAGAAAAATGTATTATATATAACAATATTTTATGTCATATAGTCATATTAAAATATTACCAGTTCGTTAATATTTCTATTTACAATTAATCTACAATAAAGAAACTTAAATTGCACAATTTTTTTTATGTTCTGTTTCGGTTAACAATAGTCTACGCACCAAACAAAAATGATGCATAGACTGAATCTGCGCACGTGACAACTTTTGAATTTTGCACCAAACGATGGTAAATTGCGAATTATATAAAATTTTGGTGGTAACTAAAAAAATTTCGGTGGAGCAGTTGATTACCTTTATTGTTAATTATTGATTTAAATTGAGTAATACAGAGTAACTTACTTTTTATACTTCAAGAGTAAACAGGAGAGAGGAGGGGGGAGGGAACAAAATTGGGACCCACAACAATGACATTTTGTCAATAATTTTAGAGGAGAGATATTTTGTTTGATGGTTTTTAAGAAGAGGATATTTTGTAAAATTTCCATCTTAGATTAGAGATTTTAAAAATGAAAATAACAACTGATAGACACAACTTCGATCAACACATTCACTAATTCAGAAACAAATATGAACATTGATTCCAGTGCCACCATAACATAAGGTCCCATTAGCATTAGCATTACAATCAGGGATCCAAATCTGCTGAAATCCAAAATCATGAACAGTACCGCTGAAATTCCTGAAATTCTGAATCCAGCCGTTGAACTGTTTCAAGATACGTGTACAGAAAAACCAACTGTTTCGAGATGCATGCACAGAAAAAGTTGAACGGCTGGATTTCAGAATTTCAGGAATTCCAGAGATACTGTTCATGTATCTCGGATTTCAGCTGATTTGAATCCTACAATCAGTGCTTATAGGTTTCTAGCACAACCAACAAAAAAGAAAACAAAATTAATTCAGATAGTTAATCTATCGACATTACTCAATTCAATGGCCTCCTTGAACCCTTGTAGATCCCCCTTCCTTCCTCTCATCATGTTGTTCTGTGAATATTGTTCCGGTATGTCCCACGATATCATTTCCGCCTTCCATAAACTCATCTGTGGCTCCCATCAAGACCTTGTTGTCACCCTCGTCGACGGGTCTCTTGGAAGCACGTCCCTTTTTACGCAAATAAAGTTTTCTCGCGAGATATTCAGGCTGAGTTTACAATAACATTCTATGATCAATGCTGGATGATGTTACATATAGTGGTAAAAAGGAAGAATAAAAACTTAATATATAATTGTTATTATTATTATTACTACTACTACTACTGAAATTGGGGCAGGCCTATTAGATCCTGTTGCAAATGTCCTTGCTAATTTCCTGTAAATAATTCAAAACACAAGTATTGTTGCAAATGAATCTTCAAATTAATAACACCACCTTCTTAAGTTTCTTGTACATCTAGAGTGTATTAAATATGTTAAAAATAGCCAATAGACGCGAAAAGGAAAGTAATTCAATTCATTACCATTTCTTTGGAACTTTCGAAAGAATAGAAATCTGTGACACTCAATTGCGGTTTTCTTGCTTGTTTTGGTACTTCCCCAGTTTGTAGATATCTCTCGACTTCTTTAACAGAGCGGAAGACAATACCAGATTCTGGATCTGTGTAGTACTGCAAAAAAGAAAAAAAAAAATTGAATATTTGGGTGTTTAGCGAATAACTTTCTTACGCACAAGCAATTGAGTCGGTACATGTAACTGACAGTTGTACAAATCACCTGATTTATGTAGAATTTCATGCAATTATTTATTAGTGTGAGAAAGAAGACACAAAATGTCGTCCTAAATAGTCTATTAAATGAAGTTTTCTAAGAGAACGATAAAACGTAAACTTATACCGGATCTTTTCTTATTCCATTCTTTGATGTAGCATAGTTGTGTCGATATTTCATTTCCTTGATCCATCCACCGGGAAGATTTTCCGGTGCATATGTAATCTCAGCTATTATCTAAAACAGAAACAAATTTAATTACTTCCTCTCACTAAATCAAAATCTAATTAAGAACAGGACTGAATAGAACAAAGTCGAAATAATATTAACTGAGGTATAAACTGCGGAACACTTTATAAAAATAGTTGCCACTAACATTATCTTCACCCGTTGTGTCGCAGTATAAATTTTCGGTAGAAGCAGGATAGAGAGGCTTCCCCTCCTTTAGATAAAACTGCACCTCCTCTTTGGATGAGAATCTGTACTCTTTTGTAGGATCAACATAAAACTAGACAAAATTGAAGAATTCATGTTTAGCTGATAAGGAAAAAGTGCTATTACAAAAAAAAAAAAAAATAACAAAAATAACAGTTGAAGATGTCAATTGGGAAGCTAAGAAAATGCCAAACTAAGGATGAGAACAAGTATAATAGTACATGAACTACTTATAAGAAAAAAAAACATGGTACCAATTATCATCCTTATATTCTATTTGCTTTATTTTATTTTAAAACATGAAGTTTAAGATGTTCTAGCACAATATAATTCATGTCGGTAAAATTGGAAATAAGTTATATATTTGCATAAAGTACCTTATAAATTTTTCCATATTCCCCGGGACCGCATCTAATCTCAATCATCCAGTCAATAGGAATAGAATCAAACAGGCCATTACCAAACTGTCCTCCCTGGATGAAAATAATATTAAGTTAATAGTAATACACGGATAATATTTCTTAGTATAAACTGTTTAGATTGACACATTATATGTTGACCCCCATAAGAATGTAAGAATCATTCCATTATTGACCCCTCATAGTTACATTTAATGCTTTTGATGTGATAATTACATTGATTTCAACATTTGGTATGATACTTGGCACCTGTTCATAAAAAAATTGCCTCTGTCCCTGCCAAGAATAACCAATCAACACAGTATCCAGTGCAATAACCCTTGGTTCAGAGACATTGCTTCTTGAATACAAATTATTTCAGAAAGGAAATAAAACCTCTTTAGAAGAACCCGATTTCTGTCCATCTCTTACAGGTGGCAATTTATTTGTATGTCGAGGGTGTCTCGGAGTTTCCTGTTCTTGTTCATTTTGGAAAAATGTTTTTGATTTAAGAGGAGCATCTTCACATAGGAAAAGGCAGTGCCTTAACACCTCATCTTGTGTCTGAAGTGTAATTCCCGCACAATTTGGACATCGGTAATACTGGAAAAGTTAAGAAAAGATTTAAAAACAGTGTATCTAGAGAAAATACAGTTGGGTTCTTTTTCTAATTAATACACGAGAAAATATCCACCTAAATTGATAAAGTTCTATCTTGAGAAAAAATTTGAATTCTAACAAAGTAGTTGTAATAATAGGCGATGCTTAATCTTGAATTTAAAGTAGAAAACAAACTGTCCATTTTGACCTACTAAATGGATCGATCGGTGTCTTTGCAATCTCGAACAGTCTAAATAGATGACATGACACAAAATGGTACAACAAGAATAATAAGAAATCAAACTTGTTTTACCAAAGAAAAGAAATGCCATCAAGGCACAAATTATGTAATGCCAAATATGTTTGATTGTTAATCTTGCATGCTATAAGATATAAAGTGGGATTTATTTTTGTTAACGGTACATGGCATGTTTGTCGAATGATGACATTACCAAGCCTGCTGACATCATCATTAGTGAGATATATAGATTTTGAGTGTGGCTATGGTAATATGCATATTACGGGTCGGTTCGTGCTATGGATCTAAGCAGTTAAATATGATCTCCATATGAAAATGCATATGAAAATGTACTTGGAGACCAAATTTTACATTTTTCAGAATTTTTTTTATTATCTTTCTAGAATTTTACATTTTTTTAGATCAAGTGATTTTCTACCTATCTAAAAAGATAGTAATAAAATTCTAGAAAATGTAAAATTTGATCTCCATGTACATTTTCATATGGAGATCATTTTTATCGGTTCGGATCGATTATTTGAACTTTGAAAATATATATATATATATGCATCATAGCACGGGTCGATCTGTAATATGCATATTACCATAGGTGCATGGTTATCTCTTAAAAAATCTTCTCTTTTTGTTATTTAGACTGTGCATGCAATCTCATCTGATACAATCTGAATTTTGATTTTCCTTTTAAGAATAGCAATTTGAAATTTGCAATTTTAATTAGCAGGTGATCACAAACAAGAACAAGAGAACAAAACAAAATCAAACAAGAGAAAATTGGTAAACTTACAAAGCTGATCATATCTTGATTGTTCTTCTTCCACCTAGAAACTATTTCCCAGCCATCTGGCAGCCAACCCGGCCGATCCGAGTCGGGGTTTGCATCCATGCATTCAGAAATTGTGATCACCTCTACCACCTTTCTCCTTTTCATTGACATTTGATTGGAGATCGAAATTATATATGTTTCTATGATCTCTTTCTTTTACCCTTTTTAGACTCTAATAAAAGGATCTCTTCCCCCCTCTTGATCTCTCTTGTTTGACTGAATTTTGGTAAGAAATTATGTTTCTATGAAATTTGCATTAATTGCTGGGAGTCTCAGTGCTTCACTGTTGTACTTCATTTAAACCCATTGAGAGTTTGAGACCGTGACAACTGACAATAAATACTGATCACCTTTGCATGGACATGTTCTTTCACATTTGTTATGAACCTACGATGTTCAATTTTGATTTGGCTAGAATTTAAAAGTTTGTAAACAGAGGTTTAAGAGTTGTGAATAATACTTTAAATGACTATAAATAGAGTTTTCAAGATTTGAATATGGATGGATGTCGACATTCTAAACAGTCGAAGAAATTGAGAGGCACTGATGGAAATTTGTTTGGGAGGCAATTATCAGACTCCTTAATTTATACATGCATTAACATTTATTTAACGAAATGGTTTAACTAGTTAGAATTAGAATTTTTTATTTAAATTTGCTTATTAAACTTAAATCATCTTTCTTTTTTTGTCTATGAACTGATAATGAAAACTTTTTTTTGAAAACTTGGAAGACTGATAATGAAAACTAAAGAACTGAATTTGGATTTAAAGAATTCAAAAAACAGGTTTGAAGAGATGAATATTGATTTAATCAGAAATATGGATTAAATGTTCAAACTATCTATTAAATCAAATTTCTCCGTGCTATATTTATTATTGTGCAACAATCAATTTAACTAGTAAATTAATTGCATGTACAATGTATTTTAAATTTTATACAACATCAATCAATCAAAATTATAAGGTATAAAATTTTAATTAATTTTCCGGATTTCATTTTCATTAAATAGGTAACCGAACATACTAATATAATATTTTAATTTTAATTTTTCAAAAATTATACGATTTTACACGAAGTAGAGGAGACAAAATGCTCAGTGCATATTTGTCATGAAGTGAGAAGTACTCAAGTACCGGTCTACATTATATTTTCTGGAACAGTTCTAATTAAAAAAAAGTTGCATCCTTTCGAGGCCAGTATAGACACGCAATTCGTGCTAGAAGAAGTGTCAGAATTAACGGGCTTCGAAACGAATGAGTGTTACAAGTTACAACAGCTGTTTATTCTAAGGAGATAACAGGAACCTGTTATTCCAATCCCAACCGTTCCAATTTTTTATTCCACGAATCTCAATGAAAAACTTTTTCATGTGCGCATCTCAACGGTTGGAATCGGAATAACAGGTTTCTGTTATTCTTTCCACAAAGGAGGGAGGAGGGGAAGTGTGATAAGACCGGGGCGTAATGGAGACGTGGTTACACGTGTCATTGATCCTGAAAAGCGCGAATATTTAGAAAACCGTAAGACCGTCCGATTCTCATTGCACAACATGCGATACAGGTGATGGAGAGGTAAGTAAAGATGAATTTTATTGCGTTTGTACTTTTCCACATCTATCCAAAAACTTCCATTAATCACCTGTACTTTAACGAATCTATCCTAATTATTGCGTTTGTACTTTTGCAAATCTATCCTAATTAAATCTTCCATTAATTTCTTGTCCTTAATTAAAAAGGTTTGCTTGATTCACAACAAACAATTTAGAAAAGCAAAGTCCAAAATTATCCTCATTCATTGCTTTCAAACGTAAATGCAATTTTTTTCTATAACTATTAGTTGCATAGTGCTATAAAGAATACATATGCTCAACATGCACAAGGATATATTTAGCTAGTATATTCACACCAAGTTTATAAGCAAAATCAATTTGAAAACAAAATTAACATAACAGTTTCACACTGAAATAAGTGATAAAAAACAAATAAAACAAAAAATCCCAGTTTAAACAACTTAAATCAAAATAATCCTTGTTAACAATTACATATATATAGACAGAAAAATTATGCATTCATGAAATTGAAACTTCCGTACTTTTATCTTCGTGACGGTTTGGTCGCCACCAACAAACTAATCTGCCTAAACGACCGTTCTTTACAACACTCCTCTAACCTAGCAACTCAATCAGATGCCCTACTGCTCTAGAAATGCCGACTCAGCGAGGTCAATTGCGCGAACTAAAGCTGCTGCCTTGTTCTCGCACTCTAGGTGCTCATCAACTGGTACACTATCAGCCACTATTCCTGCTCCAGCCTGCCAATTTAGGGGTGCCAAAAATTAAACCATGATCAGACACGAATTGCATGTTTGGTAGTAAAGTTACTCTTTGATTAAATTCCTTGCTCCAAGTTAAAAGTGGATTAAGTTAATCATGCTTGGTGGAGTAACTGTGAAGAGAGAAAATTAAAAGATAAATGTTACTCTCACGGTGGGATCCACAGATGGAATAACTGTGGAGCTCCGGATCAACTCAAATATTTCTCCATATTTACTTCTTCAAATTTACTCCTTGTCTAATAATAGCTTACATGTTTAATTGTGGAGTAAGAGGTGGAGTAAACCCCTTACTCCACACTTAAGCAGCTAAATGAGGAGTACAATATGAGTAAGATGGAGTGAGATGTGAGTTTATTCAGAGCAAGCTACTCCACCTGTAGGGCACACTGTCATAGCCAGAGGTTCACTTTCTAATATCTACTCCTC
The DNA here is from genome assembly GCA_025461045.1 of Carex parvula. Lineage (NCBI taxonomy): Eukaryota > Viridiplantae > Streptophyta > Magnoliopsida > Poales > Cyperaceae > Carex > Carex parvula. The sequence continues at coordinate 957 of JAJGRW010004007.1, read as the reverse complement.
CAGATGGATTAATTTAATCCTGACTTAAACTACTGAACGATATGTAAAATATGAGTGAGATGGAGTAAGCAATTTGATCCTCATTAACTTTACTCCATAACCAAACATGTAGAGATGGAGTATGAGGATTACTCCACCACTTACCTCACAACCAAACATGCACAAAAAGCATAGAAAAGAAGAAGGCAAGGTAAACAAAAATTTGGGCTCAGGATGGTGTACCTGCAAGTGGGCCAACCCACTCACGACGCTGCTTTGAGTCCCTATAGGAATACTTGGGAGATAGCAGGACCCAGTTGGGAAGACAATGGTCCTAAGAGCAAGCGCAATGTCCAATGTCACGCCATAATGAGGACCCCACCAAGCCTCCACTATACGGGCCCCTCCTAGTGACTTCCAGCTTGTCAATAAGCTCCATCGCTCGCACCTGCCACCAATTGCAGCCCAAAAAAGTGTATAAATAATAGTTACAAGATAAGCTAGTTGAATATGCAAAAGTAGATTTACATAAAGTTTGGCTTATTAAATTTGTTGTTTCCACATTAATTAAACAAGGATTTGTTTATAGTGGTGAACCACCAGATACCATAGTACAGTACCAGAATCCCTGGCTGGCAATATACCAGTATGTTAAAGAGGCAAAATAGGGAGATACCGACAACACGCCTCCCAAATGACCAATTAAACACTTAACGTCCAATATAACTCATTTTTTTCTAAAAATAACTGCTAGTACGCCAGTATGCCTCAATTTACCCAATAAGCAGTAACGCAAATAATACATTGCATGTAGTCTCATTCTACAAGTAAAAATAAGAAAAAATAAAAACTAGCACCAGTACAAGAGAAGTCAATTGCACTGGTAAACTGAAACTATAACATAATCTGGTGTAATATTACCTAAGCCAACCGGTTTTGCAACCATTGTTAGATGAGAAAAAAAAAAAGGTCATTTAC
>JAJGRW010004006.1:0-16392 GCA_025461045.1 Carex parvula | reverse complement strand
TTACTCAAATTTCAGAAAATCTCATGAAAAAAAAAGTCTATTCCTACAGATAAAAAATCGTTTTGAGTAAACAATAACAGCTTTTAGTAATCTGTGTCACTCTACTATGTCTATATCAATATGTGAATATGTTTTGAACATTTGTACAGCTGAATGGGATGATACTCATATTACCATTATGAATATGTATACCATACACCTTGCTTTGCTGGGATTGTAGTTCAATTGGTCAGAGCACCGCCTGTCAAGGCGGAAGCTGCGGGTTCGAGTCCCGTCAGTCCCGAACTAGAATCCGAATATTCATCCATTTTCTTTCCTTTTTCCACGAAAAAGGGAGGCAGAAAACAAGCAAGATCTAAATTATAATTATTGAAATGATTTATTGGACTGAATATCTCTTTTGTTTTCTATCACCCAGACAAATATTGATCAGAAATCTCATTTTTTTGACTACTATCGTTGATTGATAAGGTAGAGATTCTAATATATTGATTCGTAGAATCAATAGTATTCATTTATATACCATCGACCCTCGTCGTACTTTTTTTTCGACTGTTCTTGATCAATGAAATGATAGTATTATATATTAAAAAATATATAAAAGTTTTCTTTTTTTTTTTTTCTAAAATTTGAGAAAAATAAAAAGTTTATTCTTTTTATTTTTTGATCAAAAAATAAACTTTGTATAATTACCTTAACAAAAAAAGTACTTTTCATATTAAACTACATCTCTTTTAGTCCCGATTTTTTTTATTGATTGTATAGGCTATATTCTCATTCAAATACAAATAACAGACTTAATTTGAAATTTATAGATTTCATTCCAAATCCGAAAAAGGAGAGACTTACTAAAATAAAAGAGAGGACCAAGAATTCACCTTTTCTGTTAATTTCTTGGAATATTGATTTTTTTTGTCTCTTCTTTTTCCCATCGTACTTCTAGTCTTTATTTGGATATGTGTGTGACTGACCTATATCATATAAAAATCCTTAATCGCATTTAATTGAAAATTATAAGAAATTGAAAAGTATAAAAAAGAGTAAGGAATCTTATTAAGATAAGCAAGACAAACAGTAGGCTATAAGACAAAAAAAGTAGAAAAGGACTAATCCAATAAAAAAATCCCATTTTCAAATTAGTATGGGTAAAAGATCTTCCTATACTATATAATTAAACGATGAATCGATTTGATAGATCAGATATCCCTTATTTAAAATAAGGATCCGATTCAAAATTATCAGGATGCAAGCAAGCCATCCTATTGATTTCATTTATTTTTAGTAGTTTAATATCTCCTTTCTATGGGATTATATCCCGAGTTATTGCAAAATAAGAAAAAAAGGAAAAAATGAGATTAGGAAGTCAATATTCTCGCATTTATTGCTACTGCACTGTTCATTCTAGTTCCTACTGCTTTTTTACTTATTATCTACGTAAAAACAGTCAGTCAAAATGATTAATTTGACTCAAACTTGAATTGGAAATTCTTATCAATTCAATCATTAAAGAAATAAAAGAAAGGGATTAAAAAAAAGAATCCTAAGTCTTAAGTAAAACGAATGATCAAATTAGAATTATCTACTGCGATAGAAAGAAGTATATTCTATTGCAGTAGAGAGTTTTTTCTATTGGTTATAGATTATCTTGTTAAAGAGAGACAAGCTATTATTGAAAAAAGCTTAGTAAGATGATTGATGTAAAAGGATCAAAGAAACAATTGATATAATTCGATTATTCGATTGATTTATCAAAAAATTCTTCTAATTCAAATTAAAGTCCACTCCTTCCCCATACTACAAGGGAAAGTGAAAATGTAAAGACTACCATTAAAGCAGCCCAAGCAAAACTTACTAAATCCATGTGATTTGTGTCTCCTATATTATATGAAGTAATTATTCCATTATGATCAATAATCATAGTCCAATTATAGTGGAGAGTCAAAATAGGATTCGAATTTATAAGGCTATTGATAAATCAATAAAAAAATAGAAAGTGCTTTATACTATAATACTAGATAGAATTAAGCCTTAAGAACAAATCTTACATACAAACAACTCTTTTCTTTTTTATGAAAAAAAGATATTCAAATGTATTAACAAGATACATAATTATCCATTATTGTATATCTTAAATATTTTGTATTTAAGATAAGCTTACTGTCTCTCTTTCTATGAGAGAAAAAACAAGGAGCTGTCACTACAACTCTTAAATCCATTCCTTTATTTTTTTGAATTTCACTGGACAAGTTTTTATATTTTCTCGAACTAGGAATTCGAAAAATAAGTATCAAGAAATTCTTTGTCTCTAGTTATACAGGACAAGAATTTGTCAAATTTATTAGTAGGATATAGAAAAAAATTGAAAGTATCTTGTTGAAAAGGCGACACCCAGATTTGAACTGGGGATAAAGGATTTGCAGTCCCCTGCCTTACCGCTTGGCCATGCCGCCAAATCCAATCCAAAATCGATAAAAATAATTCAATTCTTTTTTTTTTTATTTGCTTATCTTTATTCCAAAAAAAGGGTGAGGATTTCTGGTTTTTATGGGATTCATTCAATTGAAATCATTTTCTTTGATGAATTCTATTTTCAAAACACATACACTTTCAATTAAGAACTTCTTCTCTTTATCTATTGAAGAATTCTTCAATAGATAAGAAAAGTATTTCCGGTGATAGATTCCAAAATTTAGGTCAAATTGGAACCCTTAACTAGAATTTTTTGGAATTATAGTTATTCTTGTCTTGATTTCCTTTTGGATTTTTTTATCTTTCTTAAAGTAACAAAAGTAACGAAGGATTCTTCAATTGAAATTGATTAATATCTTCCATTTTGTTTCATTTCCTTAATGGGATAAAGAAAATCAAATTGATTTATGACTAATTAGTATCAATTACTTAAGTCAAATCTTTTTCAATTAGGAATTATAATCAATTTTGAATTTATATGTAACCTCAAAACAGAAAAAATTACATAGATCTAAGTCATTTTCTTCTTATGTATAATATTCCTAACTAAAGCAAATTTTTCTTTTATTTTGCACTGCATCGAAAGTATTGATACAAAAGAAATTATGAAGGTTATATCATCTTCCATTAAAGCATATATATAATGTGTTATTTGAGATATCTGCTGTAGAAGTAAGTAAAGATCTCTATTGGCAAATAGTAGGTTTACAAATCCCTCAAGTACTTATCACTTCTTGGACTGTAATTAAATACTAATTTATCAATTCTAGGATATTAGTAATAATAGACTATTACGACTAATAAATACTCCTATTACAAAACAAAAAGATTTTCTGAATTTTTTGAACATAAGTGTATTAAATCAAACTCTCCAGTTTGCCTGACTATGTCTGTCTTTTTCTCAATCATTTCATAAAATCTAGATTCAATCATAAATCTTTAGCACCCAATAAGATCATGCTTAAAGAGTAGATTTCCATAAAAAAAAAAAAAAAAGAAAGAAAAGAGAGGTAAGATGCATTTTATCTATATTTTATATAGATAAAGATTCCATAATTGGAAGAAAGTAGCAGAATCTTTTTCCGGGAATATCTTATCAATACATTTCCATTCCATTTTCTTACGTTTTTTTAGAGGTTTTTCTTCATTATTCCATTTCATCTCAATTTATTTATATTATATGTCAAAAATCGATATATGTAGTTCACTAAAATTTCATGTGATTTAGCAAACAGAAGGAATTCCATCATTACTTGATTGTTCTATAGATAGGGAGTCGATGAATAGTAAGCAACTAATGGGATTTTTTTCGATAATATAGTAAGCTTCAGATTAAGATGATTTGTAATGGAAATGGGGGAATGTCCACAATACCTGGGTTTAATCAGATACAATTTGAGAGCTTTGCAGATTTTATTACTAAAGCGCTTGAGGGAAGAATTTGAGAAGTTTCCAAAAGAAAAAATCGAAGATATAAATCAAAATATAGAATTTCTATTATTTGTGGAAAGATATCAATTGGTAGAACCCTTGATAAAAGAAAGAGATGCTATTTATGAATCACTTACATATTCTGTAAGATTATATGTACCCGCGGGATTAACTCGAAAAACCAGTATTAAAAATGCAGGAACAAACCGTTTTTATAGGAAACATTCCTATAATGACTTCCTTAGGAACTTTTCTAATAAATGGAATATATAGAACTGTAATAAATCAAATATTGCAAAGCCCTGTATTTACTATCGCTCAGAATTGGACCATAAGGGAGTTACTGTTTATACCGGCACCATAATATCAGATTTTGGAGGAAGATTCAAGTTAGAAATGGATAGAAAAGCAAGGATATGGGCACGTGTGAGTAGGAAACAAAAGATATCTATTCTATTCTATTATCAGCTATGGGTTCAATCTGAAAGAAATTCTCGAGAATGTTTGTTACCCTGAGATTTCTTGTCTTTCCTGAATGATAACGAACTCTTTTTTCACATTAGTTCAAGAGAAAATGCTATATTGGAGTTTTATAAAAGTTACGTTCTATAGAAGAGGACGATATGGTATATTTCAGAGTCTTTATATGAGGAGTTACAAAATAAATTCGTTAAACCAAAATAGCGAATTAGGAAGGATTGGTCGACGAAATATGAATCGTAGACTCAATCTTGATATACCTCAGGACAACATGATTTTTGTTACCACGGGATATATTGGCTGCTGCTGATCATTTATTGGAATGAAATTGGAAATGGGTACACTTGATGATATGAATCACTTGAAGAATAAACGTATTCGTTCTGTAGGAGATCTCTTACAGGATCAATTCAGATTGGCTCTCTCTCGTTAGAAAACGCGATTCGGAATACTATACGTGTAGCAATCTCTCATAATAAATGGATAAAAAAGTCCTCAGAATTGGTAATTTCACTTCATTAACAACTACTTATGAATCGTTTTTTTTGGCCTCCACCCCTTATCACAAGTTTCAGATCAAACAAATCCGTTAGCACAAGTAGCTCATGGGCGAAAATGGAGTTTTTTGGGTCCTAGAGGACTAACAAGTCAGACTGCTAGTTTTCGGATACGAGATATCCATCCTAGCTACTATGGACGTATTTGTCCAATTGATACATCCGAAGGTATTAATGTTGGACTTATTGGATCCTTAGCTATTTATGCACGGATTGGTCGTTGGGAATCTATAGAAAGTCCGTTTTATAAAATATCTGATAAAAAAGAAGGACAGATGGTTTATTTATCACCAACTCGAGATGAATATTCTATGATAGCAGCAGGAAATTCTTTGTCCTTGAATCGGGGTATTCAAGAAGAAGAGGTTGTTCCCGCTCGATACCGTCAAGAATTCCTTACTATTGCGTGGGAACAGATTCATCTTAGAAGCATTTTTCCCTTCCACTATTTTTCGATTGGAGCTTCTCTTATTCCTTTTATCGAGCATAATGACGCGAATCGAGCCTTAATGAGTTCGAATATGCAGCGCCAAGCAGTTCCGCTCTGTCAGTCGGAGAAGTGTATTGTTGGAACTGGTCTAGAAGGCCAAACGGCTGTAGATTCGGGGTTTTCAGTTATAGCTGAGCATCAGGGAAAGGTCTTTTATACTGATAGTCACAAGATCTCCTTTTCAAGGAATGGGAATACTGAAAGTATTCCGTAGTTAAGTATCAAGGTTCCAACAAAAAAACTTTTCTCCATCAAAAATCCCGGTTCAGGGAGGTCAATGCGTCAAAAAAGGTCAAATTTTAGCGGATGGTGCCGCTACAGTTGGTGGGGAACTCGCTTTAGGAAAAAATCTATTAGTAGCTTATATGCCGTGGGAGGGTTATAATTCTGAAGATGCGGTACTAATTAGCGAACGCTTGATATATGAAGATATTTTGACTTCTTTTTATATTCGGAAATATGAGATTAAAACTTATATGACAAATCAAGGCGCTGTGAAAGAATCACTAAGGGAATACCTCATCTCGAGACTTATTTTCTCCGGTAATTTGGATAGGAATGGGATTGTGATGCTGGGATCTTGGGTAGAAACAGGTGATATTTTAGTAGGTAAATTAACGCCAACAGAGGATGAATCGTTCCAGAGGACAGATTTTTAGGGGCTATGCTTGGCACAGAATTATCTTCTACAGAAGAAACTTCTTTAAGACTACCTATAGGCGGAAGAGGTCTTGTTATTGATGTAAAATGGATTGAGAAGGACAGTTCCAGTGATATTTTAGAAATGGTTTCTGTATATGTTTTACAGAAACGTCAAATTAAAGTAGGTGATAAAGTAGCTGGAAGACATGGAAATAAAGGTATCATTTCCAAGATTTTGCCTAGACAAGATATGCCCTATTTGCAAGATGGAACACCTGTTGATATGGTCTTCAATCCCTTGGGAGTACCTTCACGAATGAATGTGGGCCAGATATTGAATGCTCACTTGGATTAGCAGGGGATCTCCTAAAGAGACATTATCGAATAGCACCCTTTGATGAAAGATATGAGCAAGAGGCTTCGAGAAAACTAGTGTTTCTGAATTATATGAAGCCAGTAAACAAACAAAAATCCATGGGTTTTTGAGCCCGAATACCCTGGAAAAAGCATAATATTTGATGGAAGAACAGGAGATCCTTTTGAACAACCTGTTCTAATAGGAAAGTCCTATATCCTAAAATTAATTCATCAAGTGGATGATAAAATCCATGGACGTTCTACCGGGCCTTACACACTTGTTACACAACAACCCGTTAGAGGAAGGGCCTACCAAGGGGGACAACGCGTAGGAGAAATGGAAGTTTGGGCTCTAGAAGGATTTGGTGTTGCTCATATTTTACAAGAGATGCTTACTTATAAATCTGATCATATTAGAACTCGTAAAGAAATATTAAATACTATGCTTATTGGAGGAAGAACACCTAACCCTCAGGATGATGTTCCAGAATCTTTTCGAGTACTCGTTCGAGAACTACGCTCTTTGGCTCTAGAATTGAATTATTTCTTTGTATCTGAAAAGAACTTCCAGATTCATAGGAAGGAAGTGTGATCTGAATTAATCATTATTTCAATCTTATTTTATGATTGACCAGTATAAACATCAAAAACTTCAAATTGGACCAGTTTCTCCTCAACAAATAAAGGCTTGGGCGACCAAAATCCTACCTAATGGGGAAATCATACTTGGAGAGGTAACCAAAATTCAGACTTTTCATTATAAAAGCAATAAACCAGAAAAAAATGGATTGTTTTGCGAAAGAATCTTTGGACCCATAAAAAGTGGATTTTGTGCGTGTGGAAAATATAAAGAGATTGGGGCTGAAAAAGAAAACCCAGATTTTGTGAAGAATGTGGAGTAGAATTTGGTAACTCTCGAATACGAAGATATCAAATGGGGTATATCAAACTCGCATGTCCAGTGACTCATGTGTGGTATTTAAAACGTCTTCCTAGTTATATCGCAAATCTTTTAGATAAATCCCTTAAGGAATTAAAAAGCCTAGTATATTGCGGTGTGTGATTTGATCAAAATTCTCATTTAACAGGTTTGAATTTAGAAAACTGTCATCCCATTCGATCCAATTGGGATGCCCTGGCTCTGACATGTGTTTTGGAAGAAATAACATGAAACTTAGGATTTTGAATATATTCTATACTTCTAATTTAAAGGGGAATTAATCCATGGTCCATTCTGTAATAGATAAACAGGAATAGCTAGTCATACCTTGTGAAAATCTTTTGAAATGGGGTTTATCATTCCATTTCTTTCAGAGAAAGATTTTGCTTAAGCAAGCAAATATAGTATGGTTACAGGAGTTTATCTATCGCATATATGCTTCAAGGGATATTAAGGCATAACCGTCGAGGTGAGTAGGTAGGGACCTAAAAGATTAAAGGGAATGAGATATAGACAAATAAATCCCGTATGAATTCAAAAATCAGAAATCTCTTTAAGAGAATTCATCAGGGAAGTAGACTACTCAATAATTTTACATTCTCATTTCATTCATTCATCAAATTCAAGTAAAGAAAGAATGAATCAATGAGAGATTGGTTTTTACTGGGAACTTGAGTAAAGAGTAGTTCTTTTTAAGTTTTTTTCGAAAAAGTCTAAAATAAGAAAGAACTCTTTTTTTTCTTTATTTAGTTAGTGCAACTACTTGAGCCGGATGAGAGGAAACGTTCACGTCCGATTTCAAAGGGGGGAATCCTATAGGAACCTATCTTGATTCTTCTTTTGCTAGGCCCATAGCTAAAAACCGACTTTCTTACGATTAAGAGGTTTATTCGAATATGAAATCCAATCCCGGAAATACAGCATTCCACTTTTTTTTAGTACTCGAAGCTTCAAGACATTTCAAAATCGAGAAATTCTTATAGGAGCTGATGCTATTAGAGAGCAATTAGCTGATTTAGATTTGCGAATTATTATCGAGAATTCATTAGTAGAATGGAAAAAATTAGCAGACGAGGAATCTACTGAAAATGAATGGGAAAATAGAAAAATTCAACTAAGAAAGAATTTTTTGGTTAGACGTATGGGATTAGCTAAACATTTTCTTCAAACAAATATAGAACCTGAATGGATGATTTTGTACTTATTACCAGTTCTCCTCCCGAATTGAGACCCATTATTCAAATAGATGGGGGTAAGCTAATAAGTTCGGATATTAATGAGCTCTATAGAAGAGTTATTCGTCGGAATGATCTTCTTAGCGAGTTATTAGCCCCACCTGTATGTTCGGACAGAGAGGTTGTAAATTCTCAGGTAAAATTATTACAAGAAGCTGTAGATATACTTCTTGATATTGGGGTCCACGAACCAAGTAAGGATGGTTTTAATAAAGATAAAGTTTACAAATCTTTTTCAGATATCATTGGAGGGAAAGAAGGAAGATTCCGCGAGACTTTGCTTGGTAAACGGGTTGATTATTCAGGGCGTTCTGTCATTGTTGTGGGCCCTTCTCTTTCATTACATCAATGCGGATTACCTCGAGAAATCGCAATAGAGCTTTTCCAAGCATTTCTAATCCGTGATCTAATTAGGAAACATTTCGCTTCTAACATAGCGACTGCTAAAAGGCAGATTAAGGAGCGGGAAAAAGAACTTATTGTATGGGAAATACTTCAAGAAGTTGTGCAGGGGCATCCTGTATTACTGAATAGAGCACCAACTCTGCATAGATTAGGCATATTGGCCTTCCAACCCATTTTAGTGGAGGGGCGTGCTATTTATTTACACCCCTTAGTTTGTAAGGGCTTTAATGCAGACTTTGATGGAGATCAAATGGCTGTTCATTTACCTTTATCTTTAGAAGCTCAAGCGGAAGCTCGTTTACTTATGTTTTCTCATACAAATCTGTTATCTCCAGCTATTGGAGATCCTATTTGTGTACCAACTCAAGATATGCTTATTGGACTCTATATATTAACCATGGGAAATCGTCGAGGGATTTGTGCAAATAGGTATAATCTGTATAATTGCAGAAACTATCAAAATGAACCAGTTGGCAATATAAACTCTAAATATAATAAAGAAAAAGAACCTTATTTTTCTAGCTCATATGATGCACTTGGAGCTTATCGGCAAAAAAGAATCAGTTTAGATAATCCTTTGTGGCTCCAATGGAAATTAAATAAAGATCAACCTTTTATTGGGTCAAATGAACTTCCCATTGAAGTTCAATATGAATCTTTGGGTAATTCTCATGAGATTTATGGGCATTATCTTATAATAAGAAGTGCAAAAGAAGAAATCCGTTGTATATACATTCGAACCACTCTTGGTCATATTTCTTTTTATCGAGAAATAGAAGAAGCCATACAAGGGTTTAGTCGAATTGATACACTATAATTGATACACTATTTCAATTCAAAAATTAGATTAGGTCATGCCCCAGGCGGCCCGAGTTTTTCCAATTTCATTAATTTCTTTATTTCTGAATTTCTGCATGAATCAAGAGTAAGATAAAGGATATTCTATCTTCGAATCACTAACTCATGTCTATTGTCGAATCCTACTCAAATAGAGAAGTAATTATGACAAAAAAAGATACAAAACAAGCCTTTTACAATAAAGTCATAAATGGAACTGCTATAAAACGACTTATTAGCAGATTAATAGTGCATTTTGGAATGGGATATACATCCTATATCCTAGATCAATTAAAGACTTTAGGTTTCCATCAAGCCACTACTACATCTATCTCATTAGGAATTGATGATCTTTTAACAATGTCATCGAAACCATGGTTAGTTCAAGATGCTGAACAACAGACTTCTATTTTGGAGAAACACCATCATTATGGAAATGTACATGCAGTAGAAAAATTACGTCAATCTATTGAAATATGGTATGCCACAAGTGAATATTTGAGACAAGAAATGAATTCAAATTTTCAGATGACTGATCCTTCTAATCCAGTCTATTTAATGTCTTTTTCGGGAGCTAGGGGAAATGCATCTCAGATACACCAATTAGTAGGTATGAGAGGATTAATGTCAGATCCCCAAGGACAAATGATAGATTTACCCATTCAAAGCAATTTACACGAAGGACTCTCTTTGACTGAATATATAATTTCTTGTTATGGAGCTCGCAAAGGAGTTGTAGATACTGCTATACGAACAGCAGATGCTGGATATCTTACTCGTAGACTTGTTGAAGTAGTTCAACACATTGTTGTACGTAGAAGAGACTGTGGTACTATCCGAGGTATTTCTGTGAGTCCTCAAAATGGGATGACAGAAACCGTTTTTGTCCAAACACTAATCGGTCGTGTATTAGCAGATGATATCTATATCGGTCTACGATGCATTGCCACTCGAAATCAAGATATTGGGATTGGACTGGTCAATCGATTTAGAACTTTTCGAACACAATCAATATATATTAGAACTCCTTTCACTTGCAGGAGTACATCTTGGATCTGTCAATTATGTTATGGTCGGAGTCCCACTCATGGTGATTTGGTTGAATTGGGAGAAGCTGTAGGTATTATTGCGGGTCAATCGATGGGGAACCAGGAACTCAGCTCACATTAAGAACTTTTCATACTGGTGGAGTATTCACAGGTGGTACTGCCCAACATGTACGAACTCCTTTTCATGGAAAAATCAAATTCAATGAGGATTTGCTTCATCCCACACGTACCCGTCATGGGCATCCTGCCTTTATGTGTTCTACAGATTTTTATGTAACTATAGAGAGTCGAGATATTATCCATAATGTGAGTATCCCCTCGAAAAGTTTGATTTTAGTTCAAAGTGATCAATATGTAGAATCAGAACAAGTTATTGCTGAGATTCGTACCGGAATGTCTACTTTTCCTTTTAAAGAGAGAGTACAAAAACATATTTTTTCGGAATCAGGAGGAGAACTGCACTGGAGTACCGATGTCTACCATACACCTAAACATACAGATAGTAATGTACATCTATTACCAAAAACAAGCCATTTATGGGTATTGGCAGGAAGTCCTTGCAGATCCGATAGAGTGTCTTTTCCGGTACACAAGGATCAAGATCAAATGAATGTTGATTCTTTTTCTGTTGAAGAAAGATATATTTCTATTTCTGACCCCTCAAAAACTAATACAAAAGCTAATAATGAACTAAGATATAAATTGTTGAATACTTCTAGTAAAGGGGAAATTGTTGAGCATTCACCGACTGATCAAATCGTATCGAACAATCATTCGAATTTCATATATCCTTCTATTTTGCAAGAGAAGTCTTATTTGTTGATGAAAAAGCGAAGAAACCGATTTATTATCCCATTAAAATATGATCAAGAACAAGAAAAGAACTAATATCCTGTTTTGTTATTTCGATGGCGATACCTATAAACGGTATTTTCCATCAAAATAGTATTCTTGCTTATTTTGATGATCCACGATACAGAAGAAGTAATTCGGGAATTATTCAATATGAGATCGAGTCAATCATAAAAAAAGACGATTTGATTGAGGATCAAGGAATAAAAGAATTTCCGGAATACCAGATGTTAATTGAGGATCAAGAAATAGAAGAATTTAGCCCGGAATACAAAATGTTGATTGAATATCAAAAATATCAAATGTTGATTGAGTATCAAAAAATACAAGAATTGACTTTGGAATACCAACATTGATTGAGAATGAAGGAATAAAAGAATTTCCGGAATACCAAATGTTAATTGAGGATGAAGAAACAGAAGAATTGAATACGCAATACCAAAAATTGATTAAGAATGAAGCAATAAAAGAATCTCTGGAATACCAATGTTAATGAAGGATGAAGAAACACAAGAATTGAGTCTGGAATACCAAACATTCATCGAAGATAAAGGAACACAAGAATTGAGTCCGGAATATCAACTATTGATCGAGGATCAAAGAATAAAAGAATTTTCGGAATACCAAAAGTTAATATTGATTGAGAATGAAAAAATAAAAGAATTGACAGAATACCAAATGTTAATTGAGGATCAAGAATTAAGTCCGCAATACCAAACATTGATTGAGAATGAAGAAATAAAAGAATTGACAGAATACCAAATGTTAATTGAGGATCAAGGAACACAAGAATTAAGTCTGGAATACCAAACATTGATCGAGAATCAAGGAACACAAGAATTTAGCACGGAATACCAAAGTAAAGTGGATCCGTTTTTTTTCATTCCCGAAGAAGTGCATATCTTACCGAGATCCTCTTCTATAAGAGTCCGGAACAATAGTATCATTGGCGTAAATACATGGCTCACTTTAAATAAAAGAAGCCGAATGGGTGGATTAGTCCAAGTGGAGAAAACAAGAAAATATATTGAACTGAAAATCTTTTCTGGAGATATTCATTTTCCAGATAAGATATCCAGGCAGAGCGATATTTTGATACCACGAGAAACAGAAAAAAAAAATTTGAAGAAATTCAAAAATCGAAAGATTGGATCTATGTTCAAGGGATCACACCTATCAAGAAAAAGTATTTTGTTTCGATTAGACCTGTAATTACATATGAAATACCTGATGAGATTGATTTAGCAACACTTTTCCCTCAGGATCTCGTGCAAGAAAAAGACAATCTCCAATTTAGAATTGTCAATTATTTCCTTTATGGAGATAGCAAGTCAATTCGAATAATTTGTCTTAAGACTATTCAATTAGTTCGGACTTGTTTAGTATTGAATTGGGACCAAAAACAAAATAGTTCTATAGAAGAAGAGGTTCATGCTTCATTTGTTGAGATAAAGACAAATTTTTTAATTCGCAATTTCATCAAAATTGAGTTAATTAAGCCCTCATATATTGGAAAAGGTATGAAAGAGCAAGTTCAGGATTCATTCCTGATAATACATTAGATCCTATTCCTGATAATGTATTAGATCGTAGCAATATCAATCCTTTTTATTCCAAGACGAAAATGCAATCATTTAGTCCATCTAGTCAACATAAAGGAACTATGGGTACTTGGTTAAATCGAAACAAGGATTATCAATCTTTGATAATTTTGCCATCGTCCAATTGTTCTCAAATGCATCGATTCAAAAAGAATACTGTGAGAAAAAAAAGGAATTCCCTATTCCCATATATATTTGTTTTGGGTCCGCTAGGTGCTATTGTATCTAAAATAACGAATTTTATTCAATTTTTAATTTAGTAACTCATAATGAGATCTTACTAAATAAATATTTGATAATTGGTTTGATTTTTTTGACAATTTGAAAGAGGTTTTCCTGCTACTCAACATCATTTACTATATATAGATAATTCTCAGTTGGCTCCATGTGTCATCGCATCTTTTTTGGAACAGATTTTCAAAGTATTGATTCAAATCTATAATATATGTAGAATACTTCAACCTGAGGTTGCTGAATACTGTTTAATAGATGAGAATAGCAGAATTTACAGTCCGGATCCAACGATAGGCTTTTTTTGAACCCATTCAATTGGAATTGGTGCCCTTTCTTTCACGACAATAGTTGGGAAGAGACATCGACAAAAATAAGTCTTGGACAATTTATTTGCGAAAATTTGTGTCTTTTTCAAGACGAACCATATGTCAAAAAATCTGGTCAAATTGTAATTATCAATCTTGATTCCTTAGTTATAAGATCAGCTAAACCCTATTTGCTCACTTCAGGCACAACCATTCATGGTCATTATGGGGAAATCTTTTATAAAGGAGATGTATTAGTTACATTTCTATATGAAAATCGAGATCTAGTGATATAACGCAAGGTCTTCCAAAGTAGATAAATTTTTCGAAGCGCGTTCGATTGATTTACTATTGATAAACCTAAAAAGGAGGGTTGAAGGTTGGAACGAACGTATACCAAGAATTCTTGGAGTACCTTGGGTTTTCTTCATTGGAGCTGAGCTAACCATAGCCCAAAGTCGTATTTCTTTGGTTAATGAGATCCAAAAGGTTTATCGATCTCAGGGGGTACATATCCAATAATAGACATATCGAGATTATTGTACATCAAGTAACATCAAAAGTGTTGGTTTCAGAAGATGGAATGTCTAATGTCTTTTACCTAGAGAGTTAATTGGGTTATTACGAGCGGAACGAGCAGGACGCGCTTTGGATGAATCAATCTTTTATCGGGCAATCTTGTTGGGAGTAACAAGAGCCTCTCTAAATACTCAAAGTTTCATATCTGAAGCAAGTTTTCAAGAAACCGCTCGAGTTTTAGCAAAAGCTGCTCTGCGAGGTCGTATTGATTGGTTGAAAGGTCTGAAAGAAAACGTTGTTCTGGAAGAATTCTACCTATTGGTACCGGATTGAAAAAAAATGTGCATCCTTCAAGACAAGATAAGAGCTTTGCTTTAGAAAAAAAATATAGAAAAGTCTATTTGAGTTGGAAATGAGAGATATTATGTTACATCATAAAGAATTATTATGTTCTGAACATGACAAATAATCTGAATTCTCATTTATACAAAAAAAAATCTTTCATAAGATTTCATTATCATTAACTTAAATGAAAACGGATTCATTTCTTACCTTAACTATTTTTTTTAACTAATCTGATTATCGATTTTTGATCAATCGAGTCAGAGTCAATCAAATCAAATAAGTAATTCTAAAAATGTTTAGGATTTGTGTCATGCATCAATGGTAAATTACCGGTAGAAGGTTCCATCGGAACAATTATTTATTTCAAAGTACCTCTTTTTTATTAAAAAAAGAAAATAAAGAAAAGGAAGTGGGAGACAAAATGAGAATAAGATGTTGGAACATCCATTTGGAAGAGATGCTTGAAGCAAGAGTTCATTTAGGTAATTATAAAAGGAGATGGAATCCTAAAATCACTCCTTATATCCTTCTAAAGCCCAAATACAAACGTTTAGGTATACATATTACAAATCCCGCTAAAACTGCTCGTTTTTTATCAGAAGCTGTGATTTACTTTTTGATGCAGCAAGTAAAAAAAAAAACATTTTAATTGTTGGTACTCAAAAATTCCCAGAACAAGTCGCGGATTTAGTAGCGTTGGCTGGAAAAGGGCTCGGTGTCATTATGTTCATAAAAAATGGTTTCGTGGTATGTTAACAAATTGGTCCATTACGCGAAGGAGACTTTCTGAGTTATGGTATTTAAAATCCTTAGAAGAGGTGGTACATTAAACTCTATTCGCAAAGAGATGCAGCAATCTTGAAGAGAAAATTATCTACTTTGGAAACATATCTCGGTGGAATCAAATATATGAAGGAGTTACCTAATATTGTGGTCATCATTGATCAGCAAAAGAGAAATATAGCTCTTCGAGAATGTATTGTTTTGGGTATTCCGATAATTTGCTTAATCGATACAGATTGTGATCCAGATCTCGTGGATATTCCAATTCCAGCCAACAATAAAGATACAGTTTCAATTCGATGGATTCTTAACATATTAGTGTCCGCAATTTGCGAGGGTAATTCTAGGTATATAAAGAGAGGGTCATTCTAGCTATATTAAAGAATCATTATTAAAGAACCATTTCATCGAATTCAATAAAGAATTCTAAGATTCTTTAATATTTTTGTTAGTAATATTTTTGTTAGTAATTTTATAATTGCATAATATTGATTCAATTTTTTTTATCTCTCTTTATTTTATCTAAAAATAGTGAAATGGAACTTCCTTATTAAAATTCATAAAGGGGTTATTCTTGGAATTAATTATTAAGTAGTTAATTTTTTCTTTTTTTTTTTTATAGAGTTCCTTTCAAAAACAAGCATCAAATTGGAGTTTAGTAGAAAGGGCTTTTCTCGGATTTGAATGGATTACTTTATCGTCAAAAACTTTTTTCTACCACTTCAAGAATTACTTTTTAACGTAATTAAGTTGGAGTATTAGTAGAAAAGGGCTTTCTTGAATTGAACGAATAACTTTCATCTTCAAAAACCCTTTTCTACCACTTCAAGAATTACTTTTAACGTAATTAAGATCGAAGTA